>JAHWFP010032594.1:113276-145464 GCA_023313725.1 Lithobius niger
GAATGAGCCCAATTGGAAAGTTGAAAGTTGAAAATGAGCGAAAAATGAACGGCGGTGACTGTGATACCAGCCCCTAGTAAAATTGGCATAGCTCGGTGTGTAAGAATGGTAGACCCTTTTAATTAACCTTGATACAAAGAAGACATTTTCTCCTTTCGAATGAACCTAATTGGAGTCATCCGACTGAATTAGAAACGACGCAACAGTGGTTGAAAGTTAGCAAATTGAGACACCTATGGGCATTAAATAGGCCTAAATGGCCCAAAATGGCCGTTTTCCTCGAAAACAGATGGAGACATGAAAAAAAGCAATAAGAAGCACATTATAGAGCACATTACTGTAAACAACTTTTATCTCAACCATTTTTCTGTAACACTAAATGATTCTTGCATAATAGGCCAAAATGGCAAAAAATTGAGTTAAAATTGGGTGCCATTTTGTCCGCCATCTTTAACGCCCTAGGTTTTCAGCTTGGCACCCTACAGAATCTTAAAGTGAACATCCTTTTGAGTAGGTTCCAGTCCAGCAATAAAATTCTTTACAACCCTCTGTGCAAGGTTCACTGAAACTTCCTCCGGATTACACTATAGTAGAAATCCGGAAACTCGTTTGCCTAACGCTTTCTTTTGATCTAAATAAAGATTTCATCCCTCAAAGTCAAAGCTACTAAACAAATTTTATTATTTTCCTAGTGAGGATGAGAATAAATTATAGATTGGAAATAAGCTATCAGTGAAAATCATGCTCGCTAAATTTAACTTTAAAAAATAACTTGGAACATTAAAGCCACCTCAGGCCGCAAAAAAAAAATTATATTATTTCTCGTAAGCGCCCGCATCAATAATTATGGGCCGCGTCAATCCTTTTTATTGTTAAGTAAATAAATAAATAAATAAATCCGCGGGCGTCAAATTGCGAAAAATTTACTTTTTTTTTTTAAATTGACTTTGGCAATTGGCATTAAACGTGCCGTTCTGTGGCTAACGATAGCCTGTTTTCCAGCACTGCGCTTGCTGCAGACAAACGATAGGCTGCTGTTCAGGCAGAGAATGCCCAGCAGTAACACGACCTAGCCTATATTTGTTAACTTGCCTGATACCACAAAATCGCAGATATTAGTCTTGTTCATTTCAATTGTACATTATTATAGTGTGGTTTATCTGACTTTTAACAACGCTAAGAAAACAACATATCTTGCTGTTTAATCAATACAAAAATGAACTTGTAATTTGAATGATTTGATCCACAAAAACGAATTGCTCGATTCACAAAACTGAATTTTGTGATTTGAATATTTTTTTAGCATCATTATTTATTATTCCTACATTTCCTACTTTTTCTACTTTTTTCATTCCTACTTTTTGTTACTTTTTTCATTCCTTACTTTTCCTACTTTTTTCCTTTCTACTTTTCCTACTTTTTCCTACTTTTTCATTCCTACCTTTCCTTTATTTCTACTTTGCCTACTTTTTTTCATTCCCACTTTTCCTACTTCTTCCATTCCTAATTTTCCTACTTTCTTCATTCCTACTTTTCCTACTTTTTTTCATTTCAACTTTTCCTACTTTTTTCATTCCCACTTTTCCTACTTTTTCCATTCCTACTTTCCTACTTTTTTTTTATTCCCACTTTCTCTACATTTTCCTACTTTTTTCATTCCTACTTTTTCCTACTTTTTTTTAGTGTTATTTAATTGAATAGTCTTTACTGCAGACTAAAACGTGTAATGGGAAAGCCAATATAAAAGAACTATTTTAACACTTTCTAGTTAAAGAAACCATTTTTGTTTACTTGTCAACGAAGACTAAAAACAGAACACTCAAAAAATTCCTGTTTTTTCCTACTTTCGGTAGCAACTTTTCATACGTTTCTCATGTAGCAGTTCTACTTTTGTTCCTAAACATGCATTTGGCTTTTTCTTCAATGTAATTTTTAATTTGACTCTTCTGTTTTATTTCCAGATGCAAGAGTTTCCAAAACGTGACTCGAGGCGAAATTTGTAAAATTCCTGGCGCCAGCGTCACCCCTAGCGTTCCTGGGTCACCTACCCCAACCCCCATTCGATTGCCCCACTGCCAGGCAGAAGTGTTCAAGGAGGTGCTGCAGTATGTATACACTGCTAAGGTAATGTATACCCCCACCTGTATTACTAGGAAATCGGTGTTCGGTCAGTTGCAGGTGGAGCAAACAGTATTTAAAAGAAAATTTTGGTGTGGATTCACTCATTATCTCAATTTATAGCTCTGTTTGAGGCTCCTAAATTCGTAATTTGTGCTCCCCCCCCCCAACAGTTTATTTATAGCCAACCAAAACACAGTGGTATAAGAGAAGACAATATAGTTTTCAAAAGGCGTCAGCATTGGAAAATAATGATATCATAAGCCAAGAAAATGCCACCAAGATTAGCCCTATTATCAGCTAATTTAGTGTGTTGCCTTCTTCTTTAATGTCCTTCTGTCTGCATTTCTGATTTTTTAAAATTTAGGATGTTAACTTGTTACACCTGCAGTGAATAACATCATCTCCAAACACGAGTGATTGCACAAACGTTAATATCTGAGCTTAGGGAGTTACACAAAGGAATCGGACTTGAATTCACCTTTTAATTTTTTTTGTTTACTTATATTAGATGGTTCTACAAGAATCGACAGTTTTCGAAGTATTGGTCACTGCCCAGGAATTGGGGGTGGAAGAACTAAGAGTCGCATGCGAGGAACATATTGGCCACGCACTTGCTACACAGAACGCATGCACATTTCTTGTAGCTGCCATGGCTGCCCAAGATAGGGCTCCAAGTAAGTTTTATTTTAACACAAAATAAACCGTTAGGCTTACTTGAATTACTTTGAAACGCTGTTGATTCACTTCAATCTTGGAAATTACTCATTACGCTCGCTTTCAAAAACAGGATACTGTCAGCATCTTGCATTTTTTCGATTGTATTTCAACAATTTCATCAGGCAGGGTCAAGAAAATTGAGTCTTTTGGTTACATTTTTGTCTGCTTGTTTTTTCGTCTGCTTGCTTCAAAAGAAAAGAACGTCCACGGCCTCCGATATTTACAAGCTAAGCACAACAAGTGGCATGACCTCCTATATTTACAAGGTAAGCACAACAAGCGGCATGGCCACCAATATATTAAAAAAAAAACAAGCAGACGAAAATGTAACCATAAGACTCAATTTTCTTGACCCTGCCTGATGAAGATTGTTGAAATACAATCGAAAATTTGCAAGATACTGACAGTATCCTGTTTTTGAAAGTGAGCATAATGAGTAATTTTATTTTAACATCCTCGAGCCCTATAGAGAAATAAAATCAGTGTTGAAATTTGTCGCTCACCGCCCACGGTGACAAATTTGAAGGATTGCTAATAAAACATTGACGTGGGCGCGATTTTTTTTTAATTTGCATTTTTTTCCACCTGATGGCAGTGGCTTTTTTTTTATATTTATTTTCCACACGAAATAAACTACAATTAGCCTACATTTCCTTGTGGCAAGGGTAATGGTTGTGGTGACAATATCTTGGTTTTTTTGTATGGGCATAAGTTATAGCGCAAACCCCTGAATACGGTGTTTGGAGTCCAGCGTTACAAAACCAAGCATGCAAATAATTTGTGATTCGTCTCGTGAGTGGTCCTCGTGGCTGGGTGGTGAGAGAGCTCAGCCTGGTTGCTGGAGGTTTCAGATCAGGTTGAACCCCTCGAAAGGCCTTGGTAAAGTCCCAGCCAGGACTGCCGGCCAGTATAGCGTGAGAGGCAACCATGATCCTTCAGCAGCTATACGAACTATTATGGCCTATCCTGGACAATCTTTCGGCCCTACGATTATCGGAGGTTTCCTGGTTCGAATCCTCGGGTTTGCCCGTTCGTTACCAGATATGTCTTCTCTCAAAAAAGGCCGGTAATGTTCAAAATTGAGCCGGTTCAGCCATACAAGCATTAAATTGCTTCAGTTGACTATAGGTTCAAAGCAATTAATAAAAAAAAAAGACCACCTCCCCCCCACCCAACAAAAAAATAGGGGCCAGCTTCACATACGGCTAATTTGTGTACCATTTCGTGCCACTAGACGCCATTATTAGCAAAGTGTGTTAATTAAAGTGATTTAACTTGTAAGCGTTAATTTTTTAATATTTTTTTTTAAAAAAGAATGAACATTTAACCAAAAACAACAAAACTGTAAAATGTGTAAAATGCACGGATTATTTAAACCGTAATTACGTTAACTCTTTCAGTAACGTATTATGCGTGGTAATTTTTTTTTTTGTGGCCTTAGGACGGTCGCGGAATTCGAGCATTCGCTTGGTTTGGAGACGAAGACTCTGACTGCTGGGCTGTTGCTGCTAGTTTTGCTCAGCGGTCCCCGGGGTACCCTCACAAAGCTTGCGGTGTGCTTGGAGACTTACTTTTTGGCCGGCCTAGTTTATGTCCTTTTTTTAGGGCGCTGTAACTGAATTTTTTTTTTATTAAAGATATCTGCAAATTATAATGAAAAAGGTATAGCTTACCGTACTGATGTGAATTATTCTATTTTACAGTCAAAATTCCAGATGTGAAATTGTTTATAGCTCATCTTTCCTTAATTGATACTTAATGTCTTCAATGATTTGAACCGTACTGATGTGAATTATTCTATTTTACAGTCAAAATTCCAGATGTGAAATTGTTTATAGCTCATCTTTCCTTAATTGATACTTAATGTCTTCAATGATTTGAAAACATTTTCATCTTTCAGGTTCCAAAGGAAATCACTCCTTCGTGGATAGATGCACCACTTTTATTGGAGAGAATGCTAGTGAGTGCATCAAAACTTCGGGTTTCCTGAGTTTGACCAAAGATGCACTCATCCAGCTTGTATCTTCTGACTACGTAAGTGATAAATGCCAAAAAGAACAAGCTTGAGTTTTAAGGTAAACAGGACGGAAAGCCAAACTGACAGGATTAGTGGTTGATAAATACAGATGCAAACCTATTTCTGTTGCCTTTTGGACTTAAATGTCAAACTGCCTGAGCGGGAATTAAACCCACGACCTTTGAAACCAAAGGCCGAAGATCTACTGCTAAGCCACACTGACACGGCCAAAGTGAGAAGGCTAGCGGGATAGCTTCGTTATTGAAGTTAAGAACACACATCCACCTTAGAAGTCCACCAATTGTTGGTCTACTGTTGTCCCTTTGTTGAATATTCGGCGACTTTTCTTTCGTCTTCCTCAGAACATTTGTGTGCAAAAATTACGAAAGTCACATCACTGCTTCATTAAAACAAAAAAACGCTGTTCCGTGTCACCACTGATCTTGCTCATGCATTGAATCTGGATACCCCATTTTTTGTCAAGGCCTGTGCCAAGTTCTGGCCTCACAAGCTGGGAACTTGGCACAAGCCTTGAAAAAAAATATGAGGTATCCATACTCAACGCACGCACGAGCGAAATCAGTGGTGAAATGGAATAGCAGTGTTTTAAATGAATCAGTGATGTGTTTTTTCGTATTTTTTTTTTAATGAAACAGTGATGTGACTTTTTGTATTTTTTGCACACATCAGTTCTGAGGAAAACGAAAGAAAGGTCGCCGAAAATTCAACAATAGGACAACAGTAGCCCAACAATTGGTGTCCTTCTAAGGTGGATTTGTGTACTTAACTTCACTAAAGTCGTATAAATTACACTGTGCCAACAGGTTATTGGTTTCTTCAAAGGTATAACTTCGGCCTTTGATTTCAAAGGTCGAGGTTTTAATTCCCACTCAATCAATCTGACATAAGTCCAGAAGGCAATGGAAAAAGGTGTGCTTCTGTATTTATTCACCATTAACCCTTTAACTGCTGAATTAATTTTCTATCTCCACAAAAGTAGGGGTAACCTGGACGGGACACGAACTAGCAACTTGAAGGAGCTCTTTAACTTCAGGCACACGCCTCTACCAACTCGGCCACGGCCGTCTCTACAGTCGGCTTGTTAAGGGAACCTAGTATTGTTATCCTTTCTCCATTGTTGGCCATCTCGTGCATACTTTGGACTCCGTTTTTAGGACTCAAAGCTGTGCTTGTGTTTTTGGCGAGTATACTCGTCGCCCGCACTTTAAGGGTTAAAGGCCTAACCAGACTGGCTGGGCCATACGGCGACGCAGGATGGCGTGCCAAAGACGTCAAAATCGCTCCTTAAACGCAACACCAACCATATGATTGCAGCAATTTTGACTTTGTAGGCACGTAGTAACGCATCGCTTTGCACAAAATTGTGTTTGTCTGGTTAGGGCTTAATCCAGCTAGTTTGGCTTTCTGTCCTGTTTATTCTTGATTTCACGCTTTGTTGTGTGTTCCTTTCGATTCACTTGGTGTGAGGTGCGCAGCGACAAGCATCCCTCCAGTGGATATGTATGCATTTGTGTGCCTCTTAAATACTGCCTATGGCCGTTTCCTTTTGACCCAGTCAGTATAGTTTAGTTAGAGCTTTGACCTTTGGTTTCAATAGTCGAGGGTTCAATACCCACTTAGGCAGTCTAACATTTAAGTCCAAAAAGCAACAGAAATAAGTTTGCTT
The DNA here is from genome assembly GCA_023313725.1 of Lithobius niger. NCBI lineage: Eukaryota > Metazoa > Arthropoda > Chilopoda > Lithobiomorpha > Lithobiidae > Lithobius > Lithobius niger. Next base: position 119,819 of record JAHWFP010032594.1, read on the forward strand.
CTGAGTTTAAGGTAGGTTTGTTACCCATGCTTTTCTGCTGAGGAAATTTTCCATATTCGTGTTTCTTTTTCTTTTTCTGTTTCGTATTGAGAGTTTTTGTGGTGTTGACCTGCATCATCATAAATGTTTTGCCTTGGTATTAAGTTTTCCAGAAAAAAATGTTAAACTTTTATACCAATGTCATTAATGTCCCGTAACCAGTGAAATTCTCAGTGGAGCTACAGTCATTCTAAACATCATAAAACGTCATACATAACTACTATTAATCGCCTCTGCGCAAAAACGTAACATGGAAAGGCCAGTGCCTTATACACGAGTTATTGTAGGTTACGTCTTGCTTCATATTCACTGACTGCTAAGTGCTCTGTTCAGACAATCCAAAGAGTAAAAAGTTTAACAACTGTGTTTCTTTAGTGAGAATACACTTTTTGGCTTAATTAAGACCAAGTTATTTTTGTGTTATCACAATATTATTGGTGGATAAAGCCATTTGTCTCTCTCTCACCCTGATTTGATTTTATCCACTTTTGTTGCAAAGTGCACCCAGTTGAAAAGCAAGAACGCTTGTTCTCATTTCTTGACTTTTTACACTACTATTGCTAAATTCAAAAGCGAATTGTAGAAATCCAGTACCTAATCAAATTGTAGGCCTACCCAGTTTAAACACGTTTTTACCATTAAATTAGATTTTTCTGTCCATAGGTGGTATAAAATGATTGGTCGTTTCCAACTAAATTCTAATTTTACGTTCCCTTGTGACTGCCTTTTGGGCGATGTCTTAGTGTTAAAAACGAGCACTTACGAATGAATCAATGAACACTTACATAAATTCTCCGAATAACACCAAATAGTTCTTGAACATGTGGTGAATTTTTTGATACCTCAGCGTGACGTCACTGCTGAAACATCGTACTCATTGACTCCAGATGGAGATTTTCTCGTTGAATTTGCCAATTAAAGATGGCGGACCAGTAGTTTGGCTAAGATTCACACAAATAAACACTAAAACGATGTAAATATAGTTAATCTACCCACCAAACAGACACCCAACGTCAAGGCTTTTCAGATAAACCATTACGTACATTTGCAGGGTTGGCAGCATCAGTGATGCTTTCAAGGCAACACAAAGCCTGTGGACTAAAGAGAACAAATAGTTTTGCTAAGATTTACATACAAAAAAAACCTCTGAAAAAAATTTGGGACTATCAGTCCATTGCTTCAACACAGTCGCATAGAGCGTAGAATTAGTCCCTGTTAGAAGGAAGTAAACGACCAACAATTTGCACCTTCTAATATAGTCGTCTTTGTAATGGATCACAATCATTCCGTTTCATTTAGGCGTGTAAATAGGACAAAGAATTATGATAAACAAGTATTTAGGTAAACAAATTCAGATAAACAAATTTCCTTTTAAGACGGAAGATCAGTTTAACTTGTTTCTGATTACTCTTGCCTTCTTTTAGCTGGTGATGGATGAGGAAGACGTGTGGCGTGCTGTTCTGTCGTGGGCCAAACATCAAGGTGGGGTGACCCAACCACCCGCCCACTGGACAGAGGAAGAACGAGCTAGAGTGTGCCAGGTGAGAGGGCAAAATAGTTTGATATTGAACTTGTACCATTGCTACAGACCAGTATTGCTTTTCTTTCAGTCACAACAATGTTTACGAATTTGCAATTTTCCAGCATCTTTCCGGTGTCATTGGCCATGTCCGTCTGTTGCTTATCGATAGCCAGGTGTTTGCAGAGGAAGTAGAACCGACAGGTGCAGTCCCCATGGAACTGTCACTCGAAAGGTAAAGGAAGAGACTTGTTATAGGTAATAATTGAGACCTAATAAAAAAGTTAGTTGCTGCAGACACATTTATCAAGTGGTATTGCCAGAGATTTTTTTTTTAGTATCGCGTGTTTATTGGGATTGACATCCTAACTTCCAGTTTTCTGATTATGAATCCGTATTACGTAGCTGCACCCTGCCTTGCTTAGTTTTATAAGCAACCATTAGTACAGCTCTGTAACGTGTTGATCCTGAAACACGCTATATAGGACCGCCGGCACTTATTTAGTATTCACTGGTTGTGGTATTATTTCACCACTATTAGTCACTGTCTGGCTATTTGGGAAATTCCTCTTGAGGGAAGGCAAAAGTGAAAGATTTACTGTATTTTGGAATACCTGTATTATGTAAATTTCATTTACGATGTTTCGAAAGCTTATTTTGAGACTTTTACATTTTCGGAAATTAGGACTGTTTATGAGAAGTTGCAGAATAAAATAAATAAATGAATATTATAATAAGAAAACAGTTTGTTGCAGGATCAACGGGAAGGCAAGGATCGGTGTGATCACTAACTGCCAACCTCTCCAACTAAAAATACAAATAAAATATGTGGCTGGTTGCGAGACCACAAGGGAATGTTGTGAGAAATTAGCAGAGTGCTAAAAACGTCGTAAAAATGTAGTTAAATTAAGTTGATTCAAATGACGACGAAAGGCAGTCACACTCGTCGAGGTAACAATTGCTTCTGGGAGCGAGTTCCAAGCCCCAATAACTCGCACCGAAAAGTGTCGTCTGCACTCCAAACGGAATTTGGGAATTTGCAATTTGAAAGAGTGACCTCTAGTTCGTCCCTCCACAATCAGGTCGAAGAATGGCAAATTAGCTCGAACTAATCCATGCAGAATTTTAAATGCCAAAATTAGATCTGACTTAAGTCGCCGCAGTTCAAGTGATTCGAGTTTTAGGTGCTGAGTTCTCTCAGTGTCAGTAAGATTGCGCATTCCAGGCAGCGATTTTTTAAATTTCCGTTGAACTGCTTCAACCCGCTCAATGTCGCCCAACAGAGGAGGCGACCAAACTTGGCTGGCATACTCCAAGATTGGTCTGACAAAAACCTTGTAGGCCCACACCTTGACTTCCCAGCTACTGCAAGAAAAGCATCAGTTCACCACTGCTAAACGGCAATAGGCTGCTGCAGCAATTTTCCGGCTGTGCAGACTAAATTTTAAATCATTGCTGAACCACACTCCAAGGTCCCGAACCTCAGTTATAACCTGAAGAGGCTGGTTGTTTATACCGTAAGAAACATCAGTGATGGTTCTGCCTAAGTGCATGGTTTGGCACTTAGTGATGGAGAGTGGGAGTTGCCAGTCATAGGCCCAATCTGCAACGTAAGCTACCTCAGACGCGAGGGCTAAGGCATTATTCTCATCAATTATGGCTGAGTCCAGTTTCAGGTCATCAGCAAATTTGGAATGGTAAGCGTTGTCTATTTTACAGGTAAGATCATTAAGAAAAATAACAAATAAGAGCGGTCCCAACACGGAACCCTGTGGGACTCCACTGACAACCTCCAACTCGGAGGAGAATGAGTGACGCACCGAGACCCTTTGTGAACGACCACTGATGAATGCAGCGATCCAGTAGAAGAGGGCCCCATCAAAACCCAAATGGGCCAACTTCAGCATTAGTTTAGAATGAACGACCGACTCAAATGCCTTCATAAAGTCAAAGTAAACGACATCAGTTATAATAAAGGGGCCCAAACACGCATGCAGGCTTCCCTCCATAGTCTTTTGAGGGAGACTCGGGGGCCAGCCTTCGAGCATCAAATTTCTAACTTTATGCTTAAGAAAGATTCAGTCCGTGTACACGGTTGTTGCAATAGATTTCCAGGGTTTCCCGTATAACCAGGGGTAGCAATCGGGGAATGAGAACTGGATTCAAGCCACTGAGTCTTTCATTATTCACCGTTACAATGTCAAGAGAAGCTGCAGAGAACAGTCTTGGAGGGGAGCGCTGGCCATTTTCCTTATATTTTTACTTGCATTTTTTGACAATTTTGGTAATTTTTCCAGGCCTCATTTGCATGTTGGGGGCACCACCTTGGATCTACACCTTTGATCTCTGTGTAGCTAATTCAGCCAGCAGGACAAGAAGTTGGCAGCCAATTACAAGAAATAAAACTATACCAATCTCTATTCCTGGCGTTGATCAAGTATCCGCAACCGGCTGCTTCCATCGTGATCTGATTATGTGTCACCCAGTTTTTGTTAATCTCTCTTACTTAAACTGTAATGCCTTCCTACATAATACGATTTTTTTGCAGTGAAACATCTCTGCTGTGATTTTTTTTTAGAAATTGCCCTGTTTAATTTTTTCTCTCTTTAATTTCAGGTATCGCTTTGCAGCATTGCCCAGCAAGTTCAATCATCCACAGGACAAACGTCTTCAGCCTCGCCATTCCCTTAAGATGTTTCCGAGCAGCCAGATACTTGTTGGAGACAAGGTTCATTACCAGAGAGTCCTTAATGCTTGGTGAGTCCTTACCAGAAAGTTCTTAACAATGTTCATTACCAGAGAGTTCTTACCAAAGTTCATTACCAGAGAGTCTTTAATGCTTGGTGAGTCCTTACCAGAAAGTTCTTACGAAAGTTCATTACCAGATTCTTACAAAATTCGTTACCAGAGAGTCCTTAATGCTTGGTGAGCAGAGCCAAGTTGTGGTTGTCAAATACTGGGAAAGAAAATTTCCACTTCCTAACTTCAAACATCTTGTATTCACCGATTCATTGCTTCCATATCTTTACCATCAAACTGATGGATCAACTTTGATTTACGTTTTCCGTAGGTGTGGTAACCCAAAACAAACGTGGCGAGTTATCTACCGGGCATCTACACATGGCTATTCGGCAGAATCCTTCCATCGCCATTGTGACGGCATTGCACCCACAGTTGTCCTCGTTATGGTAAGATTGTCATGAAGTTAAAGTAATGGGGTTATAACTAAATTCCATTGTTGTTCAGTGCTTTGAACATCGGAACATTCCAGCACCTGTGTACATGGTACTTCCAATTTGCTTGCACTTTTGTTCGTTATTTGCTTGTCTGCTTCAACATGCTCCGTAGTGGCATCTTCCTGCTTACGAAGTTTCTGAGAATTACCATTTGTGTGAACAGGTTACAATTTATATACACAGGGAAATAGTTGTCAATGCCGGATTGTGAACTTTTCACATGATTTACACTATCAAAGAATCTTCACTTATTTGCTTCTAGGATGTTCTCCTTCAGGGGTTGGAGATTTCTTTCAGATATGCACGAAGTGCATCCCGCTCATAGAATTTACGTACTATTTCCCATCATTATTTCAAATTTATTTCTATTCTATTTTTGTTGTTGAAACATTGCAATTGCTTAGGAGTAGACTACTATAGTGTAGGAAATCAAAATGATACTGAGTAGGTATGTAATTGTGACCAATATCCAACACAATATTTACCGTACGTACGATACGTTTGGTGTTATTTACAGGGCACCCATGGTGAAGTCTGTGGGGGTTTCAGTGACGCTCCTTGGGGCAAAACTTCAGCCAAAGGCCGGTACATCGCTTCAGACCAAGCATTCCTCTTTACACTGATTAACGATAGAGATACACCACCAACCAAATTTGACATCGTAAAGAAAATGTTTGCTATTGCACACCATCCCGAGTAAGTTATAAGTATTAAGCTAATAGTGGAATTGCATAAAAAAAATGCACGTCATAAAGTTGTTGCCTTTTTTATTATTATTGTTTATTGCTTTTGTATGTTGAAGAATAGGTTCTTCTTTTTCCATCATTACATTAGACGAGTGAAAATTCTTGATTAGTTTAGCATCCTAGTATCTTGGCTATGTGGCGATTTTTATCTCAGTAGGGCTTGCTAGTATAACATGACCGCATTATTTGTTGGAACACAATCATAACATTGAGTGCATTGACAAAAAAGACACACGAGTGGAGATGCTGAACTACAAATTCATATTCTTAGTCCTTAGCAGACTCATGCCATTTTTGTCCTACACTAAGCTCAACAGTTCCTTCATCATTTCAGCTTTGGTCCCATCTTTGGCGCCGGTGCTGATCTGTGCATCACCAACAACTGCAATCTCAACATGGAAAGCTATTCCAATCTTCCCCACTCTTACGGAGGTGATGGAGCCTCATCAACAATTCTCATGGGCAGCTACAACTTCAGTGTTCTCGATTACGAAGTTTTCACAGCGCACGGGGGTAAATGACGCCAACCAATACCTCCTCGTCCTCCACCACGACTCAGCTCTGTACTGTCTACACAATCCCAGTATGGAAGGTCATTCCAGGAATAAATAGTAGCTTTAACGACCTGGAATAGTTCCTTAACATAGGCTACAGTAATCAGTGGAACTGCAAAAGATAAATTTCAGATATTTCAACGGAATGATGAAAACAACCATGAACTCGACATTATTGCTCCAAAACCCAACCACGAGGATTAAGGATTTACGTTACAAACGAAGAGTCTAGAACTAATTTTAGACCTTGTTCCAGCATTTGACGAATTACAGAGCCTAATTAGCCTATTTTTTTTTTACTACAAAGTGATGGCACCTCCAGTTTTGGATTTACTTTACTTTTGTGGGTAAGTGCATTTTGGGAAACTGAGGCCACTTTGTCCCCCAAATAAAAATTCCGAACACAAAAGAAGCTAAATGTAAATACTGATTTACAACTAAAAGTAGAAAATTGGCTAGGCTGAATTCATGAAAATTGAAGTTTCTCTCTCTTTAACAAGGGTCTTAGTGCTGCAATCAATGTCTTAGCATAGATCAGAAATCATGTGGGCATAGACTCTGAGTTTTTAATGTACTGTACTTAAGTATGCTGTGGCGAATTTGCGTAAGGCATGACCTTACGTCTTCCCCAGCCTGTTTGGCGGTTGCGACTTTCTCAATAAACAGGCCAAGGAAGAGGTAAGATCATGCATACAAAAATTGTCACAAGGAACTTAAGAGTGGGGTGGAGGGTTGAAGTGTCGCACAGTGGAAATATTGTTTTGTTATGACACTGACAATGACATTGTCTCCTCTCAAATAAATATAGCTATAGCCGCTTCTCACATTAATTCTAGGACACTCAGACTGATAACACCGAGTATGCCTTGTGGGTTTTGGTTTTTTCGGGGCTGGACAAAGTCGGTTTCCCAGTTTACGGAGGTGAATCACCGTCAACCCAAACTACAGCTCTTGTGTTAACTACTTCGTTGGCCCGTACTCAATATTAATTTTACTAAGAAAGGAGGGGAGGTAGGAGTAATGGTGAACATGCAATTTTTTTTAATTGCCGAAGGAAGTGCTTTTATCACTTATGTAGTAATAATTTTTTTTGGTTCAGGTACATGTACATACTAGTATTTCATTCCTGAAATTGATGAAGTTGTGCAGTTACATGTTTTGTTTGATTTGATTGGGAGTGGATGACCACGCTGCTGGATGTTAAAAACCACCTGACGTCGCCAAAACGTAGAACAGCTGCATTTTCAGCCATCAGTTATTGTTTACTTCCTTAACTGCAGTTGCAGCTTTTTTTATGTTTGTTACAAGTTCTCAGTCCACTCATATTTTCATTTCATGTTGCAATTTTCTTTATGTGTGAAGCCAAAGTGTGACCAATGTGATGGTATCACTTTATACTTGTATACGACATTATATTTTTAATTTTAAATGCCATAATTGCTAGGGGTCGGACGAATAGAGAAAAACTGTATTTGAATATTCGCAAAAGAAAATTTTGATTGTTCGAATATTCGTTCAAAAATAATTTGTTTTCCGTGGTTAGGCCTTCAGCCAGCCTATCTGCCCCAAAAAATGTGTTTGTCGTTATTCGTTATTCGTTAAATAACAAAGTAAAGTTTAATTTAGTTAGCAAGGCATAGGCCACGTAATCATAACCAAAAGAAAAAAAGCCGTTGTAACATGTTTAGATTTCAATCTCCTTCCTTCTACGTCCATTCAATTGTAAGTGTGCAATGCAAAAACATGGACCATTCCTACCATAACATAGCTGGATGGGAAGGGAAGAAAGCGTAGTGGGGACTCACTGGGATGCGAGAAGTCCACAGAAAAACATAAAAAAACTTAACTCAAATACGAAAAAAAAAATGTAAAATGCATAGAAATGTAATAGACGAATATTCAAATATATTTCCTATTCGAATCTGCTCTTAATGAACAAATATTTGAACATTCATCCGACCCCTAATAATTGCCATAAGTAACAAAAAGAAGGCACAGATGTGTTTTCTGAAACTTGAAGATTGTGTTGGCTCCAGCAGTTAAAGGGTTAAAGGGTTTAACGAGCGTTAACCACTCCTGGTCATCTGCCCGAAGCCCTAAGGCCCTATGTCTGCAACAGCCAGATTCCCAGGTGGTCACCCACCCAAGTATCAATCCAGCCCAATGCTGCTTAACTTCGGGGATCTGACGAGAACCGGTGTTTCCAGCACTGCAAGGCCGCAGACCAGCAGTAGTACCTAAATAAAACAATCGAAAACCGATCTTTTGTTAAAATACCAGTATTATTGAAGTCTTCCAAACAGGCACTAAAGTTACAACAGTAAAGTTTTAAACTTGGAAGTCACCATTTGACATCTTTAAAAAAAAATTAAGAATGAAGAGGGTGTGTACCCCATTCAACAGAAGTATGTGAAACAAGCCAAAGAATTAAAAAAAAAATCAATACCTGTGTATTAAGAGTAAAATTTATTAGTAATAAAATGAACTGTGTTATTTAAAATTCAATAAAAATAACGAAGCTTGGTACTGTAAATACAGAGTATTGTGGTACTAGTATTGGTACCGGCACCATACGAAACTTCCAAATGTTGCCCAACACTCAATATATTACTCAATAATATTTACATGAAGGATACTGTATTCTTTAGTACCTAACTACCTGTCTATTATTTCAGCAGAAAGGTTTTTATGGCCCTGACGATGCTACAGTTCACTCGTTTGGTTAGTATTGGTGTTGCTCTTCGTGTGTCATTGTTATCAGCACTGGACACAAGTTACGTGTAGGGAATACCTTTTGGGGACGACTTCCATATAGCTACCACCTGTCTCACCATCTACCTTTATATGTCGCATACTATACTGTCCCCATTTTGCAAAGGCAAATCCATATTAAGCCTGTAACCATCCTGGGATCTGTGTGGGAAAAAAGTCCCAACGGTAACAGTGATACAGTAAAATACGGAAGCGCGTTTAGGGCCATAATAAAAACCTTGTGGGTAAAATAATAGACAAGTACCTACCTGCCGTGTCTAAACCACAGTAGACGCCGGTTACCGGTTTTTGCATACCTACCTATTTGTTTAAATCTTGTTGTTTCCATTAGACTTATAAGTTGCTTTTGTGTGCGACACGGGTTTGTTATATTTAGTCAAACCCTTGCTGTTATTTCGTCACTTTTCTTGTGGTTTGATAGAGTTTTTTTTTGGTCATATGTGGAGTTATGATGTTGGTTTTTACGGTTTTTGCTAGTTAGCCTGTATATAATAATTGTGTACATAATTATGTACATAATTTTTTAATTAAATTGTATTAACAATAAATGTTACTAGTGCAATGTTTCCGTGGGATGCAAAATAAAAAAAAATAGGGTAGTACCTTTAGGAAGTACCTATTGCCTTTTTCAGTAACAGTTGCAGGCCAGAATTGGGACTTACAACCAGTTCCTTTCTTTTTATAGATGAAACGCACCTTATTTTCTAGCGTCCCTGAACAAGGGAGATTTTTACAAAAATATTTGAAAAATAAGCAACACTTTCTATGATCGTATGGACGGACCACATTAAAAATAACAATCTTTTTATGTAGTTTGCATGTTGATTATAGTTCGTAATAATAATTTTTCACTTTTTTACGCTCTACGTATTACTCTTCAATATAGGCCTGGTTTTTGCATTCATGACAGCAAGAACAAATAAAATCCCAGGAGACGACTTCACATTTATTTAGGCTCGGATTTGACTAATAGAGGGTAAAACATGTACTTATTTCTACTGTAAAGCAAAGTCTGTTGCCAGCTTCCGAAGGCTTACCTTTACAAAGATTGAACATTGAAATTTGACCCGAATAACGTTGCCAAACATTTTAATGTATATCTGTTTTGTCGGGATTGGCCAAACACTAGCTTGCTCGCATCAGGTTGTGTGAGATAAAACACACTATTTATGTTGCCTTTTGGGCTCAAATGTAAGACTGCCTGAGTGGGGAATCGAACCCACAACCTTTGAAACCAAAGGCTGAGGTCCTACAGCTGAGCCATACTGACACGGCGAAAAGGAAATGTCCATAATCAGTATTTAACATGCACATGTACATATAAACATACCCTTTCCAATCGCCACAGGAGGGACGCTTCTCTGCCGTGCTATACACCAAGTGAAACGAATGGAACACAAATCAAGTGTGAAAAAGGATTTGTGTGTTCCATTCGGTTTCACTTGGTGTGCGGTGTGTCCTCCCACATGTATGTGTACATGTTAAATTCTGCATACGGATGTTTCCTTTTGGCCATGTCAGCATGGCTCAGCGGTAGGACCTGGGCATTTGGTTTCAAAGGTCGTGGGTTCAATTCCCCGCTCAAGTAGTCTGACATTTAAGTCCGAAAGGCAACGTAAATAGGTTTGCATCTGTATTTATTTAACACTTCTGAGCAGATTGACTTTCCGTCATGTTTGATAATACGCAATTCCCAATCATAATTCATTTTCTTAAATGACTCGTCTTGTTGATTAATACTAAACTTAAGAAGCCGTTCTTAAAATGTGTATTTATAAACGTCATGTTCAACCATACTTGTATAGGAATTCATGATCATCTACATTGTTACAGTATTGTTTTTATTTTACATTGCATAGACTCCTTGTATATTTTTTATACTATTGTAATCTTACATTTGGGTGAAAGTTGTCGTTGTATGGGGTTTGAAAAAAAAAGTCGTACATTATTGTTTAATTTAGATTGCATAGGCTACTATTATATTTTTATACAACTGTAATCTTATATGTGGGTGAATGTTATTGTTGTATGGTGTTTGAAAGAATAAAGTCGTGCAACTAAACTGTATTGGCTACTGCACTGATTCCTCAGCAACATTTAGAACTGTGTCGTCATGGTAATCTAATCAGAGCTGGATTAAGGAGGGTACATTGGCTGCTAATGCACTCGGCCACAGGTCGAAAAAGGGCCTCAAGGGTGCCTGATAGTCATGGGGAAAATAAAATAGGGCACTACTTAAAATAAAATAAAAATTACTTGTACTTCAAAGTTGTAGAAAAAAATGTAAATTAAATTTTTTTTTGTTTTTCTCCTTTTTTTTTGCAGGCCAGGGTGGGGGGGGGAGGCACAATACATCTTAAAGGGCAATTACATCCATTTTGACATGCATGTTTTACTTTTGGATCATTTACACAATAACTAAACACAAGAATTGCGGTAGGAATACGTTACGTATATCCGATACAACAATTTAATTATTGCATCACCAAAACACGATACGGAGACCGCCATTGTTTCGCTGGAACGTGCAGAAATTAATGCCGACAGACGGTGCTTATCGATTTCGACTCGCAGCCGACTGAGATAGTTCTGTTGGCTGTGAGTAGCTCAAGCGTCTGACGGCCTTAGCTGCCCACTAACGTATTCCTACCGCAATTCTTGTTTTGTTTTTTTGTTTTTTTGTGAAGTGATCCAAAAGTAAAACATGCACGTCCAAATGGATGTAATTGCCCTTTAAGTACCAGGCCTCCACGAGGCTAAATACGGTACTGAATCTAATAAAATGAAACGTCTACTGTGACAAAAATACCCAAACAGTTGTAAATCGTATAGCGGTAAAGAAAAAGATTAGCACAGTACGGTAGCAAAAATCCTGCACAAAAGATAGTAAAGATTCAGTTAAGCCTTTATTACTAAGCTACTGAGCCATACTGAACCCGTTGAACTCCGGCTCAAAACTCGGACGCTCCCACCATCTGAGCCCTTTCTCTTAGACCATTTTTTTTTAGAATGAACTCTTCCCAAACCTGCTATGAAACCTGCCTAGTTGTAGCCGGCCATACTTTGGGAGACATTGATCTGATAGTAGGAGCGTCTGATTTGTGATGGATGCAGAATTTGTTCCCATACAACACTCAATGTTCACTGAACGTCCATTAGTGGTCAAGTTCATTATAGCCGCCCAGAAGTTGACTGCTGGTCGTCTGCAATGCTTCCCAAACGTGCCTAGTTGTAGCTGGCCATTGTGGTCACAAGACGACCTTTATAGCTTACAACATAGTTATGAAAAAGAGCCAGAGCCTTTTAATGTGACTACAATATTCTTGCTGGAGTAATTTTAATTTCAGCTAGAGATCAAACCAATGAACCAATTTTAAAATGTAGATATTAACAAGGACCAGGACCTTTAAATTTTATTTTAATGTGACTACAATATTCTTGTTGTTCTTATTGGATAAATTTTACTCTCAGCTAGAGATCAAACCAAGAACCGATTTTCAATTTTTAAAGCTTAAAATATAGGTATGAACAAGGCCTAGACTCTTATAACAGTTATTTTAAGGTAATTATACATTATTCTTGTTGCTATTTTTATTGTTGTTGGTACAATTTTAAGCTTACCAAGAGATTGAACCAATTACCCATTTTTTTCAATTGTTACAGCTTAAGATGTTGGCATTAACAAGACCCCAGGGCTTATTGATCGCTATTTTAATGTGACTACAATTTTCTTGTTGTTCTTGTTGGGATAATTTTTCTCTCACCTAGAGATCAAACCAATGAAACGATTTCAATTTGTATAGCTTAAAAAGTAGGTATTAATACTATTAAGACCTGCCCTTTTGAATGCCATTTTAACGTGACAATGTTCTTGTTGTTCTTTTTGCAACATTTTGCTCTCCCTGAGAGATTAAACCAATGCACCGATTTTAGTTTTTTATGGCTTAAAATATAGCTGTTAAACAGGCACAGGGCCTTTTGTTGTTGTGACTTTTGCCTTTATCTTGCAACTGAATCAGTACTATCTGCTGCCGAAAAACACAAGTTCCCCCAACTTTGTTTAAAGTCTCCTAACAATAGTAGAGTGAGTACTAGAACACTTTAACATGAAGTGTTCTGTGTAGACAAGAATCCCAAATATTACCCCTTCGAATAAAGCTACAGATACGAATTTTATTCTTAGCAGTCTGATGAAGAGAACTTAGCATCAATATAAATATTACGATAGATATGTAGCCTAAATCTCTAATCTCGTTTATTGCATTTAAGTCAAACCTTGTTATCTAATTAAATCTTGTTTTCCCCTTATCTTGAAAATATTGCTTATCTCTTCTATATCAAATCTTGTTATCTCGTGTATCTCTTTTATGTGTTTATCCTGTTAGTCACCAATTTGATTATCTGAATATATCTCAAATTTCGTGTGTCTGATTTATCTCAAATCTCGTGTATCTGATTTATCTCAAAAAGCATCATCTCAATTATCTCATATCATGATTATCTTGTATATCAAAATTCTAGTTAATCAATTTATTGGAAATACCTCCAAGAAAAAATATCGCAGATTTGTATTAAAAAACGCTGGATATTATTTTACACGTATTAGTGCGATGCCGATGACTTACCTGTATTTTTCTTGTTATCTGTTCCTTTAGAGCAAGTTTTTTTTAAGGCATCTATATTTTATATGCTTAAGCGGTTTTTTTTTTTTTATTACTAATGCAATATATTGCTGTAGTGTTTATTCCACGTGAAACTTACTGCACATTCAAATAATTCTATTGCCGGTTTTTTAGGGTAATCGTCTAACTGGAAAATCGTATAATTGGAAGAACGTATACCGTATAACAGTGCAACGGAAAGTCGTCTAACACGAAATTCGTATAATGGAAAATCGTCTAACAGGAAATTCGTATAATGGAAAATCGTCTAATGTCCCTGCCTCGCTCGCGCTGCCGCACTCGCTGCAGCTATACATATAACATCAGAAACCTCAGATATAATATTGTGCAGTTAGACGTTTATCCATTATACGATTATCCATTGTACAATGTTCCATTTAGATGATTGTCCATTATACGATATTCCATTTAGATGATTTTCTACATTTTTTATTTATGCAGATATTAGGCAATTATCCCATTAGACGATTTTCCAGTTAGACGTTCGTCCGACGCCCCCAAGAGCGTTACAGAAAACAAAATTTCACTTGAAAAAAATGCTAAAAATGTATATTTAAGTATAATTAAACTAGGAATTAGTTGAAGGCTTCTCAACTATGAGGCCAGGGATGGTGCTTCACTTTGATTTTTTTTATTATTTAATACTATTAAGAAAAGTAACTTGTGTGTTTTTTTTTAACATAGTAGCGTCATTTGTTTGTTGGGGTAGCTATTGTATACATTTATATTGGGCTTAAAACACGATAGCTGAACAAAAAACGGCTTTGTCGTTTAGGAGAAAAAACATTGCAGCTCGTGTCCCCATACTCACAGCTGTGAAGGTACACAAATAAAAATGTATTAGAGTTCACTCGAATGCAACGAACTATAATTTGAACTCCAATTCCATGGAACAAGGACTGTTTTTACTCAATGGTTACGTAATGACCAACACATTTTTAATAGCATTTTTAATTTTTAATGTTAGTTGCCGACAACGTATTTCAGCAATGAATTTAACATAGCTCCTGAAGCAGACATTTTCGAAATAAATAAGCAATTTTATCATGTAGGGATTAAAATTTTATTCCTCATATGTGATTAACTCATATTCCAAATTGATTAGCTTTCCCAGAAACAGGCTACTTTCATTTCGTTAATCGCTTACCAACAATGACTGTCCGCTCAGACCCTGTACATTCTGAGTTGCTTTCCCTTTAATGGTAGCTTTCAATTTCTGATCACCTTTTCCAAGCAATGGACTTTAGTTGGTGTGTATGCATTTAACGTATTCAAGAAAACGAAAAATAGAGAAATGCAATATCATTTATTATTATTTTTTTTAAAACAGTGCTACACATCAACAATCAAGAAACTACATGAATTTTTATAATTAAAACAATTATTTTTCCAGTTTATTGTCGTAGACTAGGCAGAGCTCCGATTTAGATCGGGTGATTCGGCTGCGCCTCGGTGCCCTGGATCAAAGACCTTGGAATAGTAGTAGTATAGCCTTGGATCGCCGACAAGCAAGTGACCGCAACAAAATTCACAAATTAAAATGAAGATCGTAGTCTTATTGCAGATATTGAAAGGGAATTTTAAAAACACTGTTTACAAAAAAACAAGTATAGTAGGCTTCTTTGTCAATAAATTCTGTTAACAACTGAAGGAAGCCATCTTGTTTGCTGAACTTTACCCAAAGGGAAAGATTACGGCGATTTACATTTGCTTTTTGTAATAATGGGCATTTGTTAACTTTTTTAAATACAAAAACAACAATTAAAGAGACATACCCTCTCGGTATTTTCGTGCATCCCACGCATATATAGTATTTGCAACATTTCCGTTTTAAGTGAATGTAGCATACACGTCTCGTACGAGAAAAAGAATATGAATATGTTTGCAACATTTACATACTTGTGAACTAACGTTGCAAAAATGTGTCTTACTAAAGCCAACATGGGAGCATGTACCTTTAAAATCTGTTGCAAACAGTAATCTATACAATAAAAAGCAAAATTTTGAGATTTACCAACTTCAGTACCGTTTCTTGCCACTAGATGTCGTTTTTAGCAAAGTGTGTTGTTGAGAGGTTATTATTTTGCCTTTTTTGATCAACAGTTTTTTTTTTTTTAGGGAAAAATAAAAAATACGCACACAACAGCTAAATCAGCTAACACATTTTGCTAACAGCGTCGTCTAGTGTCAAGAAATGGTACTAAAATTGGTCAATCTGAAATTCGTCCTTTTTATTGTAGACATGTGGCCATAATACGTCTGAAATAACCAGGTGATGACCCCAAAAAATTGCTTGGTTCTCAAGAGAAAATTCCAAACGCCTAAACCATGCGCAATGGCTGTTTGCTGTGACGTCACCATGAGTTAGCCAATGACGAACGAGAACAACGGCTGTTTGGCCATCTGATTGGACTAGCCCAGCCACGTGAAATGCACGTCACAGCAAACAGCCATGGCGCGTGGTTTAGTAAAATAAGGCTTCAAAGACTCATTGTCAATCTCGTAAGCATCGGATTTAAATTGTTCTTTTCGTATCTATGAGAGTTAAAAATGCATATTAGATATAAATAAGTGCAAATTTGTCCTTTAAATTTAGTTGTTACCGTTAGCATTGTAAGTCTTGATCGTGTTTGTAAATTTCTACAAAATGAATCACTTCAGGTCGAATAATTTTTATTTTTATTTCAGCTCATTGGGCCTAAATTAAAAACAAAGTACACTCAGTCAAATTGAGGGCTTACTAGTCGATGTACGGACGAACGATAATCTCCACACCGAGGATAAACCCGGACTGCATAGGAGGATACGTCGAATCGCGATTGCTCCTTTGAGTGGGTTCGTCAATCACGACAACTGAGTTGACGTCTTCGTCCCTGTGATTGAAGACTCCAGCCGAGTACATCGTGAAGTTGCCCCTGAAAAATTCGACTCCCGTGTTACATTCGGCCCAATCCTCATAGTTGTAGGGGCAGCTCTTCCAGCGTGACCAGCCGGGCATTTCGACTAATTTCTTACTGTTTTTGACCTTATCGGCGTCGTCGGTTGAGTAGGCAAATTCGATGTTCAAACACGTCCTCGTCCTAACGTCAAACTCATTCTTGCCTAGCTTTCGGTTCACCGCCAAGTAATTCGTCACGAATTTCGCCGATCTTTTATCAAATTCGCTGAGAACGGGAACACCGACTTCTTTGTAGAAATCACCCCTCTCCTGTTGCAAGTACATCACTCGAAACTCGTACGAGTACGTGTTCTTTTCCGGCATGGTGTTGAAGTGAAACCAGTACGTGCTCGGAGCAGTTGCGTACATCTGACCCAGGAAACAGTTCATCAGTTCCAGAGCTCGGTAATTTTTAGAGTCTTTCTTTCGCTCCGGCAAGTACTGCGTGTATTTTGATTTATCGACGTTAATCAATATTTGTAGATGTTTGATTTTATCCGTATCCTTTGCAGTTAAGTGATCTTTCATTGAAATCTCCGCAAACATGCTGTTATTCGCCAAGACTTTCGGGACGCCGTAGGGGTACAAGGACGGATCGAAATAGAAAAACTGACTTTGCATTCTACAAGCGGATTCTTCAATTTTCGAGACTTTTCCTTTCAAATAATCTTTCGAGTCTGTGTACTGGTCTCCTCTTATGAGTTTCCACATAACTTTGAGACCCTCCGTATAAAACGAAAACTGCCTGTTAATATCCGTTTTCAGTTCGTTCAAGTACATTATAGTGAGGTTTCGTTTCATCCCTAGTGAATATCCGTATTTCACCAATTCCGTCAAAAATCCTAACCGTGTCGTGGTGGTGAGTGCTCCGGGGATCCACAAGACATCGGCGTATTCGTAAAACAAAAATGCCTCGGCCGTATCTTTCAGAAAGTTATCGCAGTTATCAAGATAAACCATGAGTTTCAAGGCATCCAGAGCTTCGAGCGATTGGTTGGCTTCTAGCTTCTTGGTGTAATCCTGCTTAAGAAAGGCGTATTTGCTGCAAATGTAGTTATTTCTAGTGATTTCGCCGTAAATTGTACGGTTAATCAAGCTACTCAGCCGATCATCCATTTGTTTGGTCATTTGTTTGGCAAGTTCGTTGATCATTTTTTCCATAGGGTTATCTTTCTTCGGTGCAAAGATCGGCGATATCAGACTCCATAACCCTAAGAATAACCCACTGGCGATAACTCCCACACCGGGAATAAGTGCTAGAGCTGAACCGATGATTGGTACGACGGCATTAGCAACTTCCCAAGCAATCTCGCCGCCAGATTGGGTCAGATTTATTTGAGAAAGAGTACTGATTCCTCCCAAAGCTGATTTAGTCAAGTCCATAATCGGTCCGGCAATGGAATCCTTAGATGCCATATACGCATCTAATTTCTCTCTGGTCATGATTTCACCTGTAACAAAAAAGACAATTATACTGATAAATACAGTGAAAAAAAAACTGTGATTATGCCAAACTTTATTTAAACTGTCATGGTGCCAACGAGGCACATTACATGACATAACAAGAAAAATAAATATAACAAAAGCACAAGCATAATTCCACAGAGAGTAATTTATTTTGCTCTACGGTACTAGCCTCTAGTAAAAAGGTCATCCTCGGTCCATAACAGTGGCAGACCCTTTCAATTATCATTCATGCAAAATAGACATTCCCACCTTTCGAATGAATATAAATGGAGTCATCCACTTAAATTAGAAACGTCCCAACAGCAGTTAAAAATTGAAAGTAAGTGAAAAAAATCGAACGGTGACTGTGATACCAGCCCGTAGGAAAAGGGGTGTAGTTCGGTTCCTAGCAATGGCGGACCCTTTCAAGTACCGTAATGCAAAGAAGACATTACCACCTTTCGAATGAACCTAACTGGAGTCATCCAGCTAAATTAAAAACGTCACAATAGCAGTTGAAAGTTGTTAGTTGGCCAATTGATACTTCTATAGGCATTAAATACCAAGCCGAAAATGGTCCAAAATGCCTCGTGTTTCTTGAAAACCGTTGGAGATACGAAGAAAGTGTATGGGACCTAAATTGTAGATTACAATATTGCAAACAACTTTTATCTCGACCGTTTTTATCTACCACTGACGATGTTTGCATAATAGGCCAAAATGACAAACAATTAGTAATGATTGGGCGCCATTTTGACTGCCATCTTTAATACTCAAGCTTTTCAGCTTGCCACCCCTAAGAAGCTTAAAGTGCAAATCCTTTTGAATAAGTTCTAGGATGTTAATAAAAAAAGAAACTAAAATTACAGAGCGTAATTTTCCCTAACAACAGAGGCCTTTGCTTTTTTATGCTGGTTTTTCCTTACGTTCTTGTGGCATATCCCTAAGTTGAACACTGTTGATTCGCACTGCATCTCGGGAGGAAGTGACGACAACAAAATTCAACAAGATGGCAGCCACCGGAATTGACGTGATCATCTTCATGGTGTGCCTTGGGAATAGCTGTAAATCAAAATGAAAGCTTCAAATACGAAAATAACGATAAAAATATTTTGCTAATCTCATTAAGACAATTGGAACCATTCTTTAAAAAAAAGTCTAAAATCACCACAGTAATCCACAGTGAAACCTGTCGTGTTTCCTCTGCCAGCGAAACCATCGCACTCACACAATAGTAATAACATGACTATTTTTATTATTTAACTGGTGAAAAGCCCGAACCAAGTTCGTGTCACAAACTCCCGCAGAACTACGGGACTCCAGTAACCGTGCAGCATTAGGCCGCCAAAAGTTAATTAAGTGGTTCTCAGGAGCGCACGCATGGGATTTTTCTTAGCGCATGACAGGTTTTTATGCCACTGTCTAGAAAAAAAATTCCGATCGCGCATCAGCACTGTCACAAACATTTCCTGGAGCCCATGACCATCAGCTCTTTGCTCCATTCACGTGATCGCTTCGAAACAAATCTAAGGTTCGTTCAGAGCCATGTTCGTAACTAAAGACTTGAATCTAAAGAATGACTTTCATCAAATGTTCAATTTTACACGATGATCCTGCCATTAAATCGTAGATATTGTACTCCACAAGAAAATGTAAGCCACTCATTTCGTTTTGTTTGGTAAAAAAAAAAAAAAAAAGCTGTCGCCCGCATCTGAAAAATCACGAATAAAACGTATAAAAAAAATATAAAACACTCCGTCCGCTCGCATCCAACATTTTTAGTATCACTCCTGACAACCACTTTATGAATTTTTAGCGGCCTTAGTACAAAACGAGAAACCAAGGTAAGTTTGTTGCCATCCTACGCCCAGGATTCTCCCAAAATCCTCTTAAATCACCTGACAGGTACACAGTGCCCCAATTAGTGGTGGTGTGAGGCACACGGGCCCAGGTGGCAGGGGGCCTAAAATTTATGAGTAAAGGGCCCAAGAGGGACAAAATCCACTATTATATGGTTGGGGTTGGGAGCCCCTTTGTTCCCAAACTGGAATACTTGTCTAAGGGATGCCCCAACATTTCGTTATTGCACCCTTCCTTGGAAAAAGCTAGTTGCGGCACTGTAACAGACATTTGACTTTGTAAATAATACTCTAAAACTTTGAAATCGCCATTTTTTGTGAATACTTCTTCTATATTCAACTATAATTTCCTTTGCTTGTGGGGCATACAATTATCTACGACTGAACAAGTTTTAAGAAATTTTTTGAAGTCCATTGTTTCCCAAAATGACATGGTTCCTATTTTGTGGGTCGTGTAAGGTCTCCTCTTTTGTGGGTCTTACTACAGCAACCCCCCGCCCCCCATTCCACATTACAGTGTTTCCCCTCAACCGATAAGCCCGCAAAACTAAGCCCACTGTTTTCTAAATAACACGGCTCATACTAGCTGGACCCACGCATGCTGCATGTTGGAGTGAGTCTCCCGGTCGTAGTCTGCGGTGCTTGGTCTTGTTATGAAAGTAAATTGCGTTTGCAATATTTAACTGTTTCGCAAAACCTTTAATTTTACTCGTCCGCAAAACGGCCTGACGTGACCCTGACCCGTCCTCCGTGCACTGACATATGAATATTTCATCTGATTGTAAGTGTTAATGGAACTTCCCCCACCCCACCCCGGAAAAGTCGCCCACTTGCCGCATCTCTTCCTTGTTTGGTCAACAGGACACATTTCTGCCGAATTTTTGGCACTGCACGGTAAGAGTCTCATACCATTCATATCATAGCTTCCAGTTAAGCAAAGTTTTGCAAGCACTCAGCCACTGCCCCCTCTCCCCCGGCCCCCCCCCCCCCCCCCCCCCCCACCTCCACCAGCATGACAATTAAATTAAATTTATTGAAGAACGGTAGGCGCACACTGGCCGTATATGACAAAGCAAACCAAATCAAAACAGACAAACAATTCAAAACAGATCAAAACAATAGTTGATGACAGTGGGCTTCAAACAAAGCCTTCCAAATAGGACAACAATGTGCTACAATACGATTTATTCGTAGAAATAGAGCCAAACTGAATTGTTTCGAAGTTGGTCGAGTAACAATCACTGCATGAGCGATCGTTGTTGCAGGCTTATCGCTTGCTAACCACTGTAACACTCTGAGGGGGAGGGGGTGCGATATTAAAACCCACCAAAGAGGAGTTCTTACAAGATCTTACAAGGCCAACGAAAAAGAAGCCGTGTTACTTTAGAAAACAATGAGCTTCAAACAATGCCTCATCATGCTCAGTCATAGAAAATTTTGGCCCTAAAAGCAAGGGAAATTATTTGAAACTAGAGGAAGCCCGTGCTATGCACGGGGCCGGTCATGAATTAAGTTTACGGACACATTTCCCGGGACATTTTTCCGGCACTCTTCCCGACGAAGTGTCAGATTGATCGACCACTCATGCCTGCCTTCTGTTTGCATGCAGGTAGAATGGGAGAGCGCATTTACAATGCGGGCGCGAGGAGGGGAGAAGTGATTGTTCGGACCGACGACTTGGCAGATTGAACCTTTATTGAGTTGATCGACCACTCATGCCTGCCTCCTGTTTCCATGCACGTAGAGTGGCAGAGTGCATTTTCAATGCGGGCGCGAGAAGGGGAGAAGTGGTTTTCCTTTTAGCCTTCCTTTTAGCCGGCCTCCAAGATTATTTTATAGATATTCACATAACAAGGTATGCCGATTTTAAAGAAGTATTGACAAAGTTAAATTTCTGTTAAAAAATACGGATGCAGTATTCATTAAAAAAAAATGTCGTTTTCAGAGAAGTATTTAAAAGTAAAATGTCTGAAATACAATTTCAGTCAGGCCAATTAAGAGAATTTAGGAGGAAGTCAATAATGACTTACCAAAGTGTCTCTCAGCTATACCACAAAGTCCACAAAATATTTGTGCGAACTCGAGTTTATATATCGCAAAAATTATGCAATACGTCACGAATGCAATGATCACTAATTGCCAAATTACAGGTGGTTAAAATTTGGTTAATGATATTGCTTTATTGCTTTTTAATGAGCTGTTTATATTGGCAAATCAGCGCGGTAGGGACTGGCCACACATTTTCCTAATTGTCTTTGCTAATGTCACCAATTGAAACGCAGGCGATGGTTTTTTTTTTGTTTTTTTCATTTTCTGATTGAACACGCAAACTCGACAGGTTTTCCACTTCGGCTTATACATAACTCTTTAAATCAACGGGACGTTGTAATGTTGTAACAGGTGACTACTGACTAAATATTAGTATTAAAAGTAACGCTTAAGCGTAGAAAATACAGATGCAAGTCTTTAAAAATATTACTGCTATAAATGAACAGATACAAGAAAAAGACATGTAAGGCATCAGCGTGGCACTAATACGTATAAAAGAAGCTCCAGCTTGTGTTTTGGGACGCTGGAGATTTTTTTTTACACGTATAATGCAACGCTGATGGCTTACATGTTTTCTTCTTGTCGTTTTTTTTAATGCTTATACCCGTATTTTTATATGCTTAAGCGTTTTTTTTTAACTCTAACAATAATAATAAATTAGGCTATGAAGGTTTTATAATAATAAATTTTACTATACCACGCGCCATGGCTGTTTGCTGTGACGTGCATATCACGTGACGGGGCTAGTCCAATCAGACGGCCAAACAGCCGTTGTTCTCGTTCGTCATTGGCTAACTCATGGTGACGTCACGGCAAACGGCCATTGCGCATGGTTTAAATAGCGTGTGAAAAGTATCAGTCGGGCTATGACTGGTCCAAGGAAATCCTTTCTTACAAGTACGGCGTTAAAATATCCTTAAAGCGAGGAACCAGTTCGTTTGCTTGAGCCAAGGCCGACTGAAGTAGAAATTTCGTTTCTCTCTTACTGACGCTCTGACAGTTTCACGCCGGTGTTGGTAACTTAATGCCTTTAGCGCTGCTTTCGTAAAATGACATCGGCTGGTGTTCAATCGACTGTCTTGGAGTCGGGAAGAAAGAAACGCATCTTCTCTTCAAGACGACCTTGTAACAACAGATGGAGTACAAATCGAGAGCTCCGATTTTCTTCAAAACTGTTTACACAAAGCTAGAAAAATAAACTTAGTTGTACGTTTTCTGATGGGTGAGGGCGTAAAGAGAGTGTAAAATAGGGGGAGTAAAATCCTCCTCCTCCTCTTCCCCCCCCCCCCCTCACACACAAAATATTTTTTACGCCAGTGTGCGCTTGATCCCTTGTTCGGGGTCCCCCATCACATGGTTTGCGGTGTACAAGTAGAAATAGCTTGTTTTTAACTTCTACTTGATGGTTCTCAGTTGATCAGAACGATATGTAATTATGTTTATCCTATGGTTAATTTACAAAACACCGCCTTAATGTGGGCTCTGTCGGCGCATTGAGAGTATTCAGGAGAAGTCTATATCAATCGCCATTAAGGGGCAGCAAGCACAACTTGGGACAGAGTTTCAGGGCGATTCTTCGCGTAGGGGCAAGTCGGATGAACAGAGCGTGGACAGAGTAGCACAATCATCGTGAAGTCTATTAAGTCGGCTTATAAGTTGACTTTGTCCATCCACGCTCTAAGACCATTCAATAAAAGATGTAACACTCATTCTTTGTACTGTACATGAATTTTGTAGTAATTTCCATGAATTCATGCTTTATTATTGGTGACATATTCACGATGTGATTAATTTTGATAGTCTTATAATTATTAAGAAGCCATTTTTGATAGGGTGTTTGATAACCCATAGTTTTCCATCAACAAAGCAATGGGGTTTTCTAGAGAAACATCGTCCCCTTTATTATTGATGCAATGCAAAGAATGAACTAAGTCTCCGTTTCTCTTTGCTGCCGTGCAAAGAATGAAAATCCCCCCCCCCCTTTTAATTGCTGCCATTAAAAGAATGAACATAGTCGCCCTTATTCATAGCTGCCATGCAAAGAATAAACATATGCCCCTTTTTATTGCTGCTGTGCAAAGAATGAACATGCTGCCCTTTTTCATTGCTGCATCGTCACCAGTATAGCGAAATTGTTTGTGTTCTGTAGGGTCTGGGCGATTTTTTAGTTTAATTTATTGCCGGCAAACTAAAGAAAGTAGCAAAACCGTTGATACGGTCAAAACCTAAGTTACATTGAATTAAAATAAATACACCTATATATTTCGCTTAGGAGCAGACTTAGCTCAAGAGCAGACTTGATGGAGGCATTATTAGGGAGGATTAAACAAACGAAGCGGGCTTGCAGTGCTGGAAACACCGGTTCTCGTCAGATTCCCGAAGTTAAGCAGCATTGGGCTGGATTGATACTTGGGTGGGTGACCACCTGGGAATCTGACTGTTGCAGACATAGGGTCTTAGGGCTTCGGGCAGATGACCAGGAGTGGTTAACGCCTTTAAACCCCTTTAAACCCTTTAACAAACGAAGCTTCAACAATCAGCAAGAGGGCGAGCGGGCTCATTCTTGCCACGGTAGCAACGAAAAAGGGCGAGCGGCCGACAATGAGAACGGATATGCGCTTCTAACAATTAGAAACAAACACTATTACTTCAATAATGCTGACTATGACAGCCGAGTTGAATCAGCGGGAATCGGCTAGACCGGCGTATGTTACTCCGGGGGACAACTAGTAGATAGTAATCGCTGTAAATAACACGAAGGTATAATCCATCGGCGAAAATTATACACTAGATGTAATGTAGTACATTATCTAGTTCACTCTAGCGCATGCCAAAGGAATGCTCAAAGAAACACCTTTAACACAACAAACAAGCTCGTGCCTCCTTAAAGGTGGCTTTTCACCTTTTCAACTTCTATAGTTTGTTCCACATTATGCTTTCAGAAAACTGACTGGTTGACGACGCGTTTCCTTGCACTAAGAGTGCAAAAATATGTGGATATCACACTTGTAGACTCAACAAAGTTACTGTTCGAGTTTACGAATGGGTTGTTTACGAATTTTTTGTACTCGTAGTGGAAGAAAACGTGGCGGCATACAGTCAGTTTTCTGAAAACATAATGTGGAACAAAGCATAGATGCTGCACCGTCGAATCTTCGAGCGATATAAAGAAAAATAGCAGTAACTAAAAAATGGAACAACACTATTCGCAGCAGCGCCGCGATTTACATAACTAAAACGAGATCACGTGACCCACATCAGCCCATTGGATGACGGAGAATCTGGAACGTGGATGCTGTGTTTAGAATATCGAAATGGTGAACAGGAGCCTTTAATTATCGAGTAAAAACTTGGTACGCCCTCATGCACCTGGAAGCAAGCTGTAAAAGTTAACAATATTACTGCCACTAGAAGGCGCCACGGTATTTTATTTACATTCTACCATGACGCCGTCAATTGTCAGTTACATCGTTAAAGGGCAATTACATCCGTTTTGACATGCATGTTTGACTTTTGGATCACTTACACAATAACTAAACACAAGAATTGCGGTAAGAATACGTTACGTACGTCCGATATAACAATTTAATTACTGCATCACCAAAACACGACACGGAGGTCGCCATTGTTTTGCTAGAAGCGCAGAAATTAATGCCGACAGACGGATCTCTTCGAGTTCGACTCGCAGCCGATTGAAATAGCTGTATTGACTGTGAGGAGCTCAAGCGTCTGACAGCCTTAGCTGGCCACTACACTGCCGGCCAGCTAAGGCCGTCAGACGCTTGAGCTCCTCACAGTCAATACAG
>JAHWFP010032594.1:154361-240864 GCA_023313725.1 Lithobius niger
AAGCACCTTGATTAGGGAGGTGATATGTTTGTGGTCTCCTTGGGCCGTTTCTCATCAGTTTGCCGCTGTCTCTGCCCTTTCGGCCTATGTAATGCTGCTCGCAGCTATTTATCAGGTGCTTAGTTCCCGTTGATGTTAGAATAAATAAAGGACTAATCTTCATTGACAGCCTCAGTGCACTAATTGCTACTGCATCGTGCTTGTAACATGTTGACAGTGGAATGTGCCCCTTTGGTTTTGGAAATTGTCACTCTCTGTGGCGTTAATACTGGGAGGGCGGGATGAGTTATTTCACCTGGGTCTTGGCCCATGTTGCTGTCCAGGTTAATGAGTCATCAGAGGGATTGGCGGGTCGGGCACGTGCTAGGCTTCACTCTGAGCCTTTTCGCATTTTTGTTTCACCTAAACTTTCTTGGGCATTGTCTTGTAGCGTGTGGGTAGACCGGGACGTCTCTTGGGTTGACTGGCCTACCGGGTTTATATTCCGGAATATTCAGCTGCATGCCACACTGGGCAGCGTTTCTTATGGGGTGGGTCGCTACACCGAATCCACCACGTTCCGCCGCTCCACAGGACATATTCCCATGAAAAGCCATTTGGCACGTATTCACGACTTGCCACATTCCCGAGCTGGAGGGGACGAAGAGATGGTCTCACATTTCTTGTTTGCCTGCCCCAGTTTCGTCGGGAACATACTCTTCTATTCAGGGCAATACAAAAGAGCTCGCACGCACAATGATTGTTCCGATTGCCTGAGCAGCTCACGGCTCGGCTGGTCATTTCCTTCATCAACTTTACATGCCACCTTCACTGAGCTTCGGTTTTTTTTATCACCTTGTTTAGTTTTTTCCTGATCGTTTTTGTTTTAGCCTTTTGTGTACTGACAAGATATGCATTGTGTGTAGTAGTGTTCTTGGGGCCAATAGCCATGTTTGCTTGGGTCCAGTGCAGCAACTAGCCTTTTTCAAACAGGTGTGCAAGACTAAAACGTAGAACCTCAAAATACTAAATAATTTTGGGTTTAAGGTAATGACCTATTTTGTAATAATTATACGTAAAAATGTGGGCTTCCTACTTTGAATTTTGCCCCCCCCCCCTCGTGTCCTTGGCCTGGGTGCTTTGCATCCTTCGCCCCCCCCCCCCCCTCCCCCACCAATTGCGCCACTGCTTGGGCCCCAGTAGTTTGTGAGCCAATCTGCAATCTTAAGAGAAGTTAACTGGAAATCCAGCTGTCAAAGGTCAGGAATTGTGCTAAATGTTTAAAAAGTGTTGGGGCAGTTTGAAAAGTTTGGGGACATTTTGAAAATTTTTGGGACAATCTGAAAGTTTGGGAACAGTTTGAAACATTTTGAGGCTCACAGTTTAGACGATCGGCAATATACTGGCAACTTTACAAATTTTGATTGGGTACCGACTGTATGGGCAGGCCGATCGGTAGCTGGTATCCAATTCAGAAAGATCAGTTCAGTATGGCCTCAGTTATAAATCATCAAAAACTAAAAAGACAGTTTTGTAGTAAAGATTGCTTTAATCGTCTCACTTCAATATTCGCTAGGTTAACAAACAGAATTTTAATATCTCCCAATTCAAGAATCTTAATGACTCGAAGCAATGCAGCTGACACAATCCAACAAATAGGTCACATCTTGTGTACAGCATTGTACTCTTTTAAAATTATTATTTGTAAATAACCATAATTACTTAACAAGACGTAGAATATTAACATACAATGCAATAGAACATATATTACATTTGGGAACATACTGCACAACTTTGAGCATCGTTGACATCATCGCAATTCAATAAAATTATGGCACAGTAATTAACACAGTACAAGAAATAATATACATACATTAAAACAGTAAACTACGGCCTCACCAAATTATGGAAATTTCTAATTTAAACACAAAATAATACCACAATACCTACAAACAAAAGTCTTGGGTGATACACAACGTAAACGTGTACACATTTTACACTCTTATTTTTTTCACACAAGCTGCAGAAGAAAATGTGAACTTAAAAAATGTGAAATCAAGTCCATAGCTTAACTTTTCCTTTCCCTTCATGCATGTGAAAACTATATTAAAACCTTCATGTAAAGATGCGAGCCGGATTACCAAGGCCGCTATATCACCGGGTGGCCATTTCTAAAAAGCGGTTTCTCAACGAATGAACTTCATTCTTCAACCATTATCCAGCCAAATTTCTGGCGTTTTGTCATGTTAATGGTCTCGACAATACCTGTCCATTCGTAAGAATAAAGCAAATTGAAGTTCTTAGCAAAAACGAGTAAGCAATAACAATGTTACAAGGCCACGCAAAGTTTAAAAAAAAAAACGGTTCTAGGGCTCGCGGACCCGAAAAACTGATGAGTATGAGGTTGTTATTATTATTATTATTATTATTATTATATATGTATAAACTGGTTATCACTAAATAATACCTTCTCCATGCTTAATCTATTTAGTTGGTTTTAAGGCCAGTGAAACCATCTCATGGAGATGATTAAAATGTTGTAATGAAAATCAAAATTGCTCAAACTTTAATAAAACAGCAGCAATTTGTACAAAGTTTGTCAGAACCCCTAAAAAAGTAATTGAAGCGGTGCCTATGTGGTTATCCCTGAGAATCATCTTTTATACTTTGTAATCTTTGTTCATTTTTCAACCAATGCAATATTCTTTTTTTTTTGGGGGGGGGGGGGGAGAGGGAGGGGTGTTGCAAGAAATATAGCTCAACTGGCATAAAAGGCTTAAATCGGCCCAGGGAAGGTAATTTTCACAAATATACTTAAAAATATTAATAATATAATCTACGGCAGAATTGACAAACTGCATAAAATTCCTTTCTTTTTATGCTGCTTCTAAATTTAATATTTTGAACATTTTGTTTAACCGAAAACACCGATAAATCTGTCACTTGAGTTTGGTTTTCAGTCATGTATAACCCACGCACAACCAAACCAGTCAGTGTTTGACAAGTGGACAGTCACAAGTGGACTGTTTTGGTTGTGCGGGGGACTGCGAGTATTTGATTTTTTTCAATACTGCCTCTTTACATGAAACTATAAAATAAAGTTTTCACACGCACAGCTACATGCAACAAATTAAGCTACGGTGTTTATTCAGATTTCTGAAGATGGAGCCGATTTTGAAAAGAGGATGAAATGTCCAAATCATTTATGTTGTAGTTTTAACACAATCTACAGGTGCACACATCCAAATTCAAACAGGTTGACTTCTAATCCCAACAACTTTTATAACAAGCACTTTTTCAAGGTCTGTTCAGCTTTGGTGCCATTGTTTGTACTCTTAAGTAGGTCAAGATATGGGTATGCAAAGATGTATGTGTTGTGGAACATCAGGTGTGTATGTGTTAAGATATGTTGTACAAGATCTGTTGATGAATCCAAATATTAAAAAAATCTAAGCATTGATGGGCATAATTCCTTCTACATCAAGTGAATGCAAATCAAAATATTTCCCATTTCTGACATACCGTACTGGTCCGATTGTAAGGCGGTTCGAATATAAGGCGAATTGCCGTTTTGGGCTCATATATTCAATAAAAATAAACAGGTCCGATTATAAGGCGGACGTTCTGCCAGCGCATCTATTAACAATATAGTTGATATTAAAGAATAATAGTTCAGCTAAATGCTGATTCAGAATTGTAATTTTCATCGGGTTTGTTTTTTTTAGTTGTAGACTCCATAATAATTTTTAAGATCCAATTTTGGTTATATTTAAGTTTTTGCTAAATGATTAAAAAACCTTTTGTGCTACTGAATTCTCATTAGCATCAAGGGATAGCTCTCGAAAAAATAATTTGAATGGTGCATTCAAACTTCAAAATCGGTCAAAATTTGGCCGAGTTATGGATTTGGACGCAAATATAAGACGAAGATGGCATTTTAATAGAACAAATTCGAACAAAAAATACCATCTTATATTCGGGCGAGTACGGTATTTCCACGAAAAAGCAATTCTACTCCAACCAATTCCAATTCTCAACGCTAACCACTTCATTGCAATCCACGAACAATGAGCCTTTCGGCCTATCGTGAACTCCATTTCCATTTATTGTGACGTATCAGCGCAATTCAATTCCTAACGCACTGTAATCCCTAATTATCAATTCATTGTGTTCTACAAATACAATTCCGTTCTGCTTCATTCTGATCTATCAATTAATTCTTCACTCATTGTCTACGCACATAATTCTTAATTCACTGTGGTCTATAAATAAAATTCAATTACCATTTCATTGCAACCTACCAAACCAACGTCATTTTAAACTTCTTTGGTCTTTACTTACCATTTCAAATCCATTCCAATTGATTACCTATTCATTTTTCTTTCTACCAAACCAGTTCCAATCAAGTCCTGGCCATTCTAGTGATACTTTGAACCGTGTATGGAAAATGTTCCATGGTGTCCCGGTAACCAACCTAAAGATTTCCGGTAACCAACCTGAAGCGTCCCGGTAACCTGCCAAAAGTGTCCCAGCTTCATACATTAGTTACCAATTTTAATGTGTAATTTACTTCCTTGATGTCCCTCAGGTCCCTCAAACACTTAAGACCACGTTATCTGGTTACGGAAGATTTTCCATATACGATTTGAACCAGTTCCATCAAATTCCACTATATTTCAGCCCAATTTACGTACAAAAAAAAACCATTCCAGTAACTCATATCTGGAAATGTCTTACATGGAAATCAATTACGGAGAATATTCATTTTAATTAAGGCATGGGGGTTGTGCGGCATAACGGGGAATTTCACAAATGAAAAAAAAAAAGACATACAAAAAATCGCTATAAATTAATTAACCGCAAAAAGATTTTTTATAAACCACCTCGGCGCAACTGAACCTTGTTGCTGCAACATAAGACAGAATTCACTAAATTCCACCACATAATGACCCAAGGACAGAAAAGACAGTCTGACATTTACGTCCAAAAAGGAAACATAAATAGGTTTGCATCTGTATTTATTTAACCTTTTCATTCATCGGTAAAACTCGCCGATGTTATGACCTTCATAGATGTTATGTGCAGAATTCAGTATCCCCTTACCAATTCTTCCTCCCACCACGAAAGAAAGCAGTTATCTCTAACACGATAAAGGCGAGCAACAATCGCAGAGGTTCCTTTCCCAACTCAGCTGTGAAATATGCCAGTTTTCGGTCACGCTGCACGCACTGATCAACGACTTTGTTCTACAGTTCCTATCTATATAAGGTTGCTTGCAGATCTACTTCATCATAGTCTTCCAAATCGATGGTGACGAGAGATTTTCCGCTGTTGCCAACGTAAAATAGCTGTCAGTTTTATTTGTGATTGTAGGTGGCAGCCTGCTGCTCTGCTCTACGACTATTGTCGAAATACAAATATTTAGTCTTTTTTTCTTTAATTTTTACAAAAAGGAATTTTTTTTTTTAAATTTGCACCTTAGTTTCCAAAAAGAATTCGTGTTACCGTAATTGGTGAAAAACTAGCCGAGTTGTAATTTTTTTATAAGACGCAAATATGGTCAGGACCAGCTGACATGCCCAGGACAGTACATGAGGCTCCCAAGTGTTATTATTTCTGCCCTGTACTGCACCCCCTGTGCTCTACTCATATGATTCTGCCCTGTGCTGCACTAATATGAATCTGTCCTGTGCTCTACTTATATGATTCTGCCCTGTGCTGCACTTATATGAATCTGTCCTGTGCTCTACTTATATGATTCTGCCCTGTGCTGCACTTATACGAATCTGTCCTGTGCTCTACATCAAATTTTACTCCAACCCCACGCAAATAAAAAAAATTATTTCATCACTAAAACAAGCACATACATCGTTCAGCCTTATTTCAAAGAATATCCCTTCCAAATTTCATTTGAATCAATTCAAGCAGTTGGCCATGTGCGGAACAAACAGAAAGACAAAGAGAGCAAAGTGCCAAAATTACGAGTTAAAACGGGACCTCATTGGCATCATTCGCTCGGTCACAAAAAATAACCTTATACTAGGCTGCATACTGGCTTTTAAAAATAATAGGAACTAATTATTATATTGTACGTGAAATCGTGTTTCTAAACATAGACATCAGCCTCTATTACTGCCGGGTCAATGTTACCTAAAACCACAATAACATTCCGGATACTATAAATACTTCCCTCACAGTCACCTATTATAAAAAATAACAGCACATACAAATCGGGGGTTGAGGAGTCAATCGGTACGTTTCGTTAACAATTTCAATTCTTTTTTGGCCGTAGTTTACATATAAATGAACATCAGCATAATAAGCATTTTAGAAAATGTCTCTACAAAAGAACTTGTAACACTTTCTACAGTTTTTTGCGTTATAAGTTGCTATTATCACAGGTTTATGTACTCCCCTTTTCTCGAATGTTCATCCTCACTTTTTCCAAGAAAATTTATTTGGAATGATCACTTATCATGTCACCTCCTATACGACGGACGGACAGCTCTTGCTATGTTGAAAGTTGCTCTTTCTTAACTTGGAAATAACACGCCTAAAGAGAAAGACACATACATAATTTAAATTATCGAACAAGAAAAGGATGACATAGCATAGTCGTACTACAGTAGCCTTTAATGTTTCTTGTTTTTTAATGTTTCTTGGGCACACAAACAAGTTTAACATTCGGTGTGTGGGAGCCTTAATTTATCACGGGTAAAAAATGTTTATCCGGGTCTTGGTTCAACGACCAAAATTAAAGTTTTTGACCGATCTATTGTGTAATGGCCTGCATGTTTTAATCACTCGGTGAAAGCACATCGAGAAAACTTTTTTATTCACTGAGAAGAGTAGTAATTATTTCAACCGTGTCTGGAGTCGAGTTAGCAATTTTTACTTCTTAAATTGGGCTTTAAGAACCAAATCCTATTTTCTTTCTTCTACAATGGTGCAATGCAAACACCTCTATTGGATGAAGAATGCGTACTTATTGTTTAATGAGATCAACAGAGATAACCGACTGTCCAAACGTCTAAAATCAGTAAGAAACCAATACGACATCCAGTTCCCACTTCCCGCTAAGAATGTAAACAACAGTAGCAGCACCCTAGGAATCACGAGGCCTAATAATATACCAAGTCTTACCATTGTAAGCAACCAGCGAGCTCAGCACTGGGTATAGAGGCAAACGGTTCAAATTGGCACAAGTAATAAGTCTAAAACCTAAGCAATTAGCGCTAATGCAGTCTGGGTTCAGACGCTGTCTCTCGTCAAACACTGCCTGTGCCTGGAAAAAGGGAAAGCCGAACACAAAACAATGCTACTCGTCTGCCAGTTTAGCCCCCTTGCCATGAGATGTATTCTTTACTAATGACATTTCTGGATGATGGCCAAAATCAGTTTTAAACTATCTTTCAAAATACTGGAACTAAAACGACAACACTCACCTGTGAACTCACTAAACTAAAAACTCGTCCAAATCACAATATAAAAGAGATGAAAGCAGGACCTTTCGCTCAGTCTTACTAAGCATTCTCAATTCTCAGTTGTTCAGTAATGCTGAGTTAAAGATCCTGTTTTCATCTCTTTTATACTGTGATGAGGCAGAGTTTCTAGTTTACTGTAACGATAAGCATTAATCGTTGAAATTCGATGTGTGCTAGTGATGCACTTACTTTCAGTGTTGTGAACATGATCCCTAGCTCTCCGTGTTGTAAGTGATTCTCCATGAGATCTTCAATCATTAGAACTTCAGACCCAAGATGGCGGATTCGAGCTCGGACAACGACATACTCGAAAACTGGAAACAAATCGTCCATGGTCCACACATATTCTTCACCAAGAGATGCCTGCACCTCCTGCAAGCAGTAAGTCAAGTCTTTCAATTTTGTGATGTGACTAAAGGAAAAATGATGCAGATTATCAAAGTAACCATTAAGTTGCCGTTAGGACGTTCAAATCATTTGAAGAATTCAGAAGTAACATGCACGTGACTATTCAACAAATTAACACTTTCAGTTCAGTGGGGACTCGGTGGAGAGAATGCAACAGACTGACATTAGAAATTTGACGTGACTGGTGGTCGAATGGGTACGTCCATTTTTGTGCTCCGCAATTCATGATCTGTTTTCAAACTTTAAGAAGCCTGTGACATGGATGGATGACAGGAGAAGCTTTAGGAAGGTAGCGTGGGTATTTGACTCTATTCCGAGTCGCTGTGTGTGCCTTATTCGTGAAGCAAATTATATTTGAAATCTCCGCTTCGTTTTCGGCTGGGCGTGGCGCGTTCGTGTTGCAGACTGTTCGTTTGTGACGTCACTGAGTGCATTCGCAAATCATCGTCACTACGATACCGACCTCGTTACAACGAAGTTCATAAGACAGCAGCTTTTTTAAATATTTTTTTTCTTCGTTTTTGCAACTGCTTCACGAGTGAACACTGCCGTATTTTCCATATTGTGAAAACAAATTCTTGTTTTTTTGTTTTTTCCCTGTTTTTGCCGCCCTCATCTGGCACCATGGATCAACATTGCGCCTCTACACCACGCTCCGTATTAGGGGAGACATTTGACGATACCGTGGCAAACGGGAATACCACACTAGTACATTACCCTGGAAGTAGGAGATCAACGCTATTCTATGATGCAGTGGACCTTCCACCCATTTCTGACTCAAACCTCCTCGCTAGGATGTCTCACATAGAGTTTCACCTTAAATCTATGGACGAAAATTTGTCCGTTTTATCCGAAAAAATCCATTCCATGCTTGACTGTTCAAGAATGGAGAAAGATCTTGACCTCTTGGCCATCGACTCAAAATTGACTAATATCCAGGAAACTCTTTCATACATCTCGAATGCTGACAAACAAATTCATGACTGCGTACCAACAACTGCTGCAGCACAAATCCAAAACTCCATCCTGTCATATTTCGGTCCCCTACTTACATCAAATTTTGAAAATTTGAAACAGGTGCTTATCAAAACCATAACGCAACAACAACAAGAACTTGATTCTAAATGGAGCCACTACCAGAAGTGCATACAGGATTCACTAAAAGAAGCGAACTGTGTGGCTTCCTCTAGCCTACATAAATCCTTCCTAGAGCCGGGGCATATCGGAGACAATTTGTTTTTTGAAAATGAGTCTGTTGCTACAAAGGTGGTTCTAACCTCGGTCCTTGGTTGTTCACGGGACGGGCTGTCGATTCTTTCTTCCCATTTAGACCGAATGGATTCCCAATCCAAGCCCGACCAAGAGAAAAGCAGCGTAAAAAACCCGGGTTCCTCTGTCAGTTCTGTTAGAGGACCACAGTGCAGTAATGCATCTGGGCATGATCCTCCAAACGATACTCGCATTACTACAGCCTTGAGCACTTCACAGGGCCAACAACCCAATCTACTTGAAATTTCAGACAACAATCTTCCAAATAACATTACAGTAAGGCGCACGAAGAAGGCAAAAGTGAAAAAAACACTCCCAAACCAAACGACCAGTAACCACAACATCAGTAATTCATCATATGACCTACGTGAGCGAGGATCCGTCAAGGACAGCTACGAATCCGTTTCAGTTCTTTGCGACCGAAAAAATGAAGAACACGAAAGTAAAAGGGTGGAAGTAAACTCTCCAAAACACATTCCGAAAGCCATTGAACATCACCCAAATCACGACTCCACAAAACATCATACATGGAAGAAACAATCAGTAATTTTTGGTGATTCTCATGTGCGTTCCCTCAGGGGTAGTTCGTCTAAAAAATCCAAAACCTGGTGTTGGCCCGGAATCAAGGCCGAAAACCTTTTACTGCACATCCCATGCGTTGTGCATGGAACTGAACAAGATGCATCTTTTATTGTGTGTGCGGGTTCGAACAATGTGGGAATTAATCAGCCAGATTCCATTGTACACACTCTGTCGGACATTGCCAACGAAATCACCTCTTTACGTCCAAACGCTGAGTTTACTTTCGTTGGACTATTCCCTAGGCTAACTAGGGGTAAACGTTCTGAAGACATTATGGTTTGTGACACAAATAATCTTCTAAGATCTCTATGTGTCAAAAAGGGATATAATTATGTGTCTATTGATGAAAATCTGTGTTCCGACGTTACCCTCTTTGCTAGAGATGGATACCACTTAACCAAAAGAGGAAAATTGGCTCTACAGCTTGAGATAATACGTGTAAACGCTGAATCGGAAAACCAACATCACTAATGGGGCCCCACCATCCCAACGTTGCACCTTCCCAGGTTGTTCACCCAAACATAGCCAATGATATACCGTCATGTGTTGGCATTCGCAGTATTTTGTTCAATGCACGCAGCATTGTAAAAAACCGGGGCAGCCTAGCTACCCTCCTCGAAACCGAGATCTACGATCTTATTTTTATTATTGAAACTTGGCTGACACCTTGTATTACTGACTTTATGGTTCTCGGTAACTCGTCGTACAGCCTTCTTCGAAATGACCGTGGGTCAAGAGGGGGTGGCTTGGCTGTTCTTTATAAGACCGGTATGCATATCCTTTGTGACACTGTTGCTACTGGTGCTGAGGCTTTTAATGTTTTAATACCACACTCAAACCTTAATTTTATCTTGTGTTACTTACCAAACAGCTACTGTGATTCCTCGGTTAGGGAACTGTCTGATTTCATTAACAGAAGTGTGCGACCTGCCTTCGACAACATCATTTTGGGCGACTTTAATTTGTCATCCGCCGACTGGACCCTTTTCTCTGCTAGAGATAGACAACACCAGGCTTTCATTGACCAAATTAAGCCTCTGGGCCTAAACCAACTCGTCACCAAACCCACACGGGGAAACAAAATTCTTGACCTTATTTTTTGCGGAAATGAGCGGCTAATTTTCGATGTGGACGTTACTGTCCATTTTGGCACAAGTGACCATTGTATGATCACCTTTCGGTTAAACACCGCTGTTTCAAGAAATGTGTTCAGTCCCTTACCCATGGGAAAAATAGATTTTACTCTCCTTCGCCCCATTTTGAGCAATACAAATTGGAATACCATCATTCCTATCCACTCTGAAAATGTTGATCTTGCTTGGTCTCGTTTCCATGCATATCTTGTCCAATGTACGAACAACTGCAGACAGAGTGTTCCCCGAAAGAAGAAAACAAATTCTCCATTGCCGGGTTCTCTGATAAAGCTTCGTCAAAGGAAACTTCTCCTTTGGCGCCGTTGGAAAAAAACACCTAGTGCCGAAAACCTTGCCATTTACAACACCATCCGCACACTTTACGCAACTTCTGCTAATGATTGGCTTCGTGCAAAGGAAATCAATGCTATCAGGGAGGGAAACCCATCGGCCTTATTCCGCTTGTATAGGCGTAACACCAACACTTCCAGGGCAGTGCCTCCACTCAAACTGGCAAATGATTTCATCACTGACGACACCCTTAAGGCCGAAATTTTGAATCAGTTTTTTGCGTCTAACGCTACCATTGACAACGGCAAACTTCCTACTGGCATTTTCTCATTGAAAAAATTAAATTGCTCCTGCAATGGCACTGTTAATTTCGACATTACCTCCGTTAAAAACTCTCTAAACAACTTAAATCAGAGCCATGCGGTGGGGCCCGATGGTTTTTCGGCTTACTACTATAAACAAATTGCTTACGAAATTGCTACCCCGCTTACCCGTATTTTTAATCTTTCTTTTCGTTCTGGCATTTTGCCCAAATCCTGGCGCACAGCAAACGTTGTTCCAGTGTTCAAGAAGGGTGATCCTTCAGACCCTGGTAACTATCGACCAATCGCCCTTACCGTAGTGCCTTGCAAGGTTATGGAGTCTATTGTTAAAACCTTTATGCAGACGTACCTTCTGGAAAATGATATTCTTCGTAGCGACCAATACGGTTTCCTTCCGGGCCGTTCTTCAACTTGCCAGCTATTGACCTGCCTTGACCTGTGGACTAGCGCTCTTGATCTCGGCGTCCAGACTGATGTCATCTATTTCGATTTTCAAAAGGCCTTTGAGTCAGTAGTACACTCGAAGCTGCTTGCTAAACTCGAGTATTTGGGTTTTACGGGTAAACTGCTGGCCTGGGTATCATCTTTTTTACAGGGTAGAACCCAACGGGTCCTTATTAATGGTTCAACCTCTTCCTGCAGTGCGATCTTGAGTGGTGTACCGCAGGGATCAGTCTTGGGTCCGCTCCTGTTCCTTATTTATTTAAATGACCTCGACTGTTCCCATGACTCATCCAACCTCTTCAAGTTTGCCGACGACTTGAAGTTGGGCAGGCATCTTCCGGAAGGTTTGTCTGACTGTATGTCCCTGTCTGCTGACATTAAGTATGTTCTGGACTGGAGCATCGAGTGGCAATTGCCGCTCGCTCTACACAAGTGCCAGACGTTTCATATTGGACCAGACCGATATGATTTTCAATACTGTTTGGGAGACACACAGCTACCCCCTGTCCGTACCATAAAAGACCTTGGTATTTACCTTAACTCTGATTTAAAGGCATCCCATCACTGTGATGTCATCACGAAAAATGCTTTTCGCAAGCTGGCAATTGTAAATCGATGCTTCATATCTGGTAGCATCCCAATTAAGGTCTGGGCCTTCCGGGTATTCGTTCGACCTACTCTTGAGTATGCAAGCCAGGTATGGTCGCCCACTCTCTTGGGAGACATTGATAAAGTTGAGCGTGTACAACGCAGGTTCACCAAGGGGTTACCCGGTTTCAAAAATCTTCCTTATGACATTCGTCTGGAACGTGCGGGCCTGGAGTCGCTGGAACTGCGCCGTCTTCGTGCGGACCTGCTACTTACGTATAGGATTGTTCATGGATTCCTTTCCGTCGATTTACCCTTTTTTCGAACTTCATTCGTACAAGGCAACACGCGGGCATTCATTTAAGTTGGTGGTCCAGCCGGCTCGCACTGAATGTCGAAAAAGCTTTTTCTCGTACAGGGTCACACTGGTATGGAACGCCCTTCCCGAGAATGTGGTCTCTGCTCGTTGCCCTCAACACTTTAAGACATTACTCAGGGCATGCAATCTACACAATTTCCTTAAGCGTAAAAAATACCGCTGACTTAATTTAACCACGGGACCAGTGTAAGTGCCACCTGCCCTTCTGTCCTCCCAGTCACTATCGTGGCTAAATCATTATTATTATTATTATTATTAAATGCTGGACACAATGACGTCTGCCAAATTTGAACGCAAGTGATGAAGCCAAAGGTAGCTGTAAAGTGTCAAAAACCGGCTAGACATTGTGGTGTCTTAAGAAGTGAAAGTAAGCAATTTATTTTTACTTTGATTGTTGTTGTTGTGTTTCACAGTACGAGTATTAACAACGTTTTCAACACATTAAAGGTTAAGGCTGCACCAATACCAACTTTTACCGACCCGATACCGGTGAATTTTGCCGATACCGGTACTGATATTCAAAATTGTCTCTCCAATTTTTCATCAATGGTGGAATTTTCTGAAAAAGTCCAATAATTATTAAAATAAAAAAAATTTAAATAAAAATTCACAGTTAAACCTAGCTAGGAAGATGCTCAGTGATTTTCTGAGCAAACCGCCGCGAACCACATGACGTAATCTCGAACGGTTTCAGAGTTATTGATATTTTCGCGAAACTTGCCGATACCGCGAATATCGGCAACCGATCCGATCCAGTATCGGTGCAGCCTTATTAAAGGTACATTCCACCCAACGCCATTTTTCTCGATCCTCCACGTCAAGTATGGCCCCAAAGTTCAATTTACTTACCGTCAGTCAAGCCCTTGTTAAAAATCCATTTTAAAATATGGCGGCTAGAAGATTTTCTGTTGAATATTGGGAACTAATTTAATAGCATCCTGCGATTTTATGATTCTTTGCATGCTCACAATAACCATGACGTTTCTTCTGTGTGTGTGAATGTACTAATTTTTAAACGTTTGCTAATAATTACCAAAATCTAAAAGACTAATGCGGTGAAAATTAAAATTTATGCGAATAGATTGCCAAAGAAAAATTATAAAATATTAGCCTAAAAAATTATAAAAGCCTGATGTTAAAATACGAAAGTTGAAAATCTTTCCGGTTTGCGATGACACAATTTTTGCATTCATGCTGTTTCATCTACTACGTCCAAGGCCAACTGAGAAAGTAGCTGCATTCCTCGCTGTGAGGAATGCAGCTACTATCTTAGTTGGCCTTGTATTACTACGCCGTGTCTCACGAAACGGTGCAATGGTAATATGCACGGATGGCGATCTGCGCGTGACTGTTATAAGGCAGGTGGAATGTACGTTTAATTCATTACAGCATGAATGGTTAACCAACCTTATTGATAGCTTGAAAAGTCTTGTGGATGACGCGTAGCTTCTCAGTCGGACTAAAAGTCGTGCTCAGATGTTGGAGGGCGTCAACCGCCTCCGAAAAGTGTTGGTCCTTAAGGCTCGAGAGATTCTAAGAACAAAGATAAAATTTCAATTGCTAAAAAAGAATCTGTGAAAAGTAGCTAAAATTGAACCCAGTGCCATAAATATGTGAGCAACAGCCCATCCTCACACAAAAAGTTCATCTGCATAATTTTAAAGAACGACATAACTGAGCTTATATTCAGGTAAAAGCCCAATTTGTTCAGCTCCCGAGTTACCACGTTACAAACACATTCTTCAACATTACTGCTGAGGTCATATTGATCATCTTTTTTCTCAACAAACTGATCAGTTGAAAAATGATCAGCTAGATAACAACATATTGACCCAATAACTAACGCCAGTCATGCTATTGGCTAATACAATACAATCTGCATCAGTAAAGCTGTAATAATTCACACATTTAAGTGATTGTTCTATTGTGTGGCAATTTTTTGGAAGCTTTAATTTGAGAGCAACTGAAATTGCGCATTTGTACTTTACTACGAGCGATTAGAAATTAGATTTTTATTATTTATTTATTTATTAAGTAAATGCAGCACCCAAAAGGGTAAAAAGCAATATCAATATAACCAATAAAAACACAAAACAACGGCAACAGAAAAAACAGTTCAAAAGAATGAGAACACACTAATGGTTTTTTAACAGATCTCAAAAAAGATTCAAATGTGGACATGCTATTCGAGTTCGCAGCGTCACAAGATAGGCCATTCCACTCTACAATTGTCCTGGGGAAAAAAGAACCAGCAAAAACATTCTTGTTACACTGATAACGTTTCGCTTTCTTTGAATTGTCGTGTCGACCAACAAACTCGGGTGTTTCGCAAAATTCTTCCGGATTCAGGATTGTACTCCCATGCAGAATGCGGTAAAAAAGAGCCAACAGCCAACCTGTGATGACTTTGCCTGCAATTGACCGACAGCTTTCTTCATTTTGACACGTTACCAATCAGGTTCTGACTGGCTTGTTACAGAGTTAATTATTACTTTTAACCGTGCACACATACTTCAACTACAACAGTTTTACATTTATTCAATCTGAGGCAAAAAATTGAAGTATTTTACCTAAATTTGTGCACTTTAGTGTACAAATTAGTGTACACTTTCGTAGTTCTATGAAATATGCCCCTCACTGGAGTGCAGTATTTGAAATAGACTGCTGCTGGGGTACAGTCCACCCCTCTTCACAAGAAACCGGGGGAAAGGAAGGGGTGGAAGTTTATCTCCGACTTTACAGTATTGCTTGCTTTTGCAAAACCAACTTCCAAGACCCATGCTTTAACCACTATCAGACCTGAACGTGCTGAGGCTTTCCAATCAACTCCAACTTTACCACACAATAAATAAGAGGATTACCTTGAAAGGGTCGTTCTGTGTGCGTTCGTCTTCCACGGTGAACCAAAACTTGCTGCAAACACAAAAAGGAAATGTCCAATGAGTTTAAGCTTCTGCATACAAGCATTCCGCAACAGGTTAATTCCTACCTAACAATTTTTCTTGTATCTTTACAGCTTTTAATAATAGACAAAATTACAGAATTCAGTAAATTTTTATATGCGGAGGTTATTGAAAACAGAAGGGGATTAGCCACTCTCTTTAAAATACCATCCTAAAGTTAAGGATGCACCGGTGTGCTAAAATGCTGATTCCGATATCTCGTGGCCTGACGTTTAAGAAAGTAAAGTGAAACTAAGTTACATTTTTCACGGAGTCAAAAATAATTACGAGGATTTCACACAAACATTTCTGTAAGCCTAAAATTGAACACTCAGAAATTAATTATATACACATCTGTCACAAAATGATTTAATAAAATTGTAAATTTCCATCTGCTGCCTAAAACAGACGCCGAACCGACGTAGCTTAAGAAGGCCAATTTCTGATGTCCGATACAAACGTAGGTACAACTCTACCCAAAGTGTTGCCCATCGATAAAAGCAACATTATCGTAGGTCCTATCCAGATGTGCCGTACTGGCCCGATTGTAAGGCGCCTCGAATATCATTGCCGTTTTGGGCTCACAAATTCAACAAAAATAAACAGGCACGATTATAAGGCGGATAACTTTTACCCAAGATTCTGCCAGTGCCTTTATTATCAACATACTTGATCCCACAGCAAGTGTTGATTTAGAATCATTTTTCGTCATAAAGGGTTTTGTGAATTGTGTACTCCATCATATTTCTAAGGTCCACTTTTGGCTATATTTTAATTTTTGCTAAATAATTCAATAACTATTTGCGCTACAGTCTTTTCATTGGCACCAATGAAAAAATTAGCTCTCGAAAAAAATGATTCGATTTGGTGTACTCACACTTCAAAATCGGTCAAAATTTGACTGGTTACGGGTTTGGAAGCAAATATAAAAATGGATCAAATAAAAAAAACAAAATAGGAGCAAAGACAGCTAAGGGTGTGTTTGTGCCATTTGAGAAAAATACACTGCAATAACATTATAGAAAGAATTGACACTTGTATGAAGAGCGACAATCAGTAGCAGAGCATATGATGTTCTAGATGATAAAACATGAGTGAACAACTAAGCCTTATAGATAATACAGTATGTCTAGTTAGTTAGTATGCACGTTATTCAGGAGTACGAGGTATTTAGTTTTATTTTACTTTTTATTCTACAAACTATAGTTCAACGTTAGTATGCCTTTTGCTGAAATTAATCTTGAGAGAATTTGCAAGTATGAAGATGTTTATGATGGTAACATGAACTGAGTAACGACAACTAACTCCCGCCCTCTATGATAAGTCAACTTAAAAACTGGCGCAGCACTGATCTCACCCAAACAATCATTCAAGTCAGTTTGAATATATGTTGATTCTGACATTTAACACATAAAAACCATACGACCTGAAGAAGCTTACTGGTCAACACCAAGGTATGCCATTAGCGCAAGGTCCGATTGCTTGTTCCACTTGAGAAGGGTTTCCCAATAAGAATTATCTTCTTTCTCGTTGTGCAGAGCATACAACGTGAAGAGTGGCGGATAAATACGGGGCAGAAGAGCCGGTAGGATAAGTCCGCTGTCAGTTACTACCTCACTATATGAAAATAAAACAGAATTGTTCTTCCACTCAAAAAGCTGTTCTCCGAGCTGCTTACAAATAATACTGATAACACCTACGATTCTGCGTCATCCTCTTCTTCACTTTCCTCGGCAAAAGACGAGGAGGATGAAGACGATACCGATATGGCGGCTGGTCGGACACGATGTTCTTGACCATCAGCAGGTAGATCCGGAAACAAAAGTCTGAAATTAGTGATATAATAACGTTATGTGTTGCTACAGCCAAAAATAATACTTAGCGTTGTTAGGTTACGACTTGGGATTACACGACGCGAGATTCCTAATCCAGGGGCCAACTTTTTACAAGAGTTTATGCGAATGAAATAAAATCTGAGTAATCTACACAATGGCTAAGGGACCATCTCGATGTGTGGAAACGAATGACCGTGACGCTACTTTCAAGGTCCCCCCTAAATAATTTCTGGTGATCAAAGTTTTCGGTAAAAAATAAACTGCAGTACACAAGGGGATGCAGGATTGAATGCCCCAGGGTACTTCAGTGCCATTTTCACTGCCAATTTGCATCGCCTGTAAATCCTTTAACAGGGGTCGAAATATTCGAATGCACACGGGCAAACTGCACTCCAGGAGCAATTCTTGGAGTGCAACTTGCACATCAAAGTTAAATTGTTTATAACTTTTGAAC
The DNA here is from genome assembly GCA_023313725.1 of Lithobius niger. Taxonomy (NCBI): domain Eukaryota; kingdom Metazoa; phylum Arthropoda; class Chilopoda; order Lithobiomorpha; family Lithobiidae; genus Lithobius; species Lithobius niger. The sequence continues at coordinate 172,473 of JAHWFP010032594.1, forward strand.
CACACAAGCTATAGACTTGTTGAAAATTCTATAACGGCTTCTACTCTGAAAGTTCGTCATTCTTCGTCAATCTGTTTTCAACCATAGACTTGTGATTTGCGGCATTTTAAACAGCTTGGAATTAAATTTCCTGTGACGCCATTCCTTCCAAAGAAGTCAAGCTCGATTTTTTACTACATTTGCTTAAGACAAATACTCACAGTTTGTTCACGCAGAACCAAAAGTCACAGGTTTTCACCTCAAAACTTACGAATTTTCGACAACCTTTACTGGTTGTTTTCTTCAGGCAGTTAAGCCACTAACACCCACACTCACAATCCTTCCAAACCCAACAAACTTCCAAAATTTAAAACTCCCTCATCATCCCATCACAGTAGACCTTGAGTCAGCATTCCAGGCTGATGTTGGTTCTCCATTCCACCACATATTTCGCAATGTTCTATAGTTCTCTACAAATTCCCAATTTACATTGTCATTCTATGACAGGGTTTCAGAATGCAGCAATATGACAACTTTTAACCCCTTCAATCCCAGTACAGTGAAACTTCTTTATAACGAGAGCTCATGGGAGTTTGGAAATAGAATGTTATATCAGGTTTATCGTTATACACTATCACTTTTGCCTGCATTGTTGCCTGAACAGCCTCAAAAATAGCATTTTTATAAGATGTTTACACTGTAATTTCACGCATATAATCCACGGGTTATACGACTTTTCTTCTTTAAAAATCGGTCCTGCGGTGCGGGTTATACGAGAGTATGGGATATAGAAGTTTTTTTGCATGCTAAAACAAAAAAAAGGCCCATTTCTCACTAAGCACAAACGTTCACCTACTCGCACTGCAGTGATACGGATCACGTGAAAATTGAGTTGAAAATCATAATTTACTCACTTTTTGTCATGCCATCTCTTGTAATAATTCATGGAGACTTGCAGCTCTTGTTTCAAGATTCATTTGTTTTAATTGTTAATATCGAAAAATTTGAAACCAACTTGTAATTAATACAGCCAATTTCATTGTGGGTTCGAGCATCTCGTTGTTGATCGCTTACTCAGCTGTGGTTCAACTTTCTGTTCTTGCACAAAGAGAATAGTGCCTGGAACGCCTAACCGGTAAGCTGCTTTAGCGTGTGCTAGCAATGGCGTATTTCACAGATGAGCATTCGTGCACTGCTGGTTATTTACGGTACCAAGTAAACGTAATAAAAGGTATGCAGTATAAAGGAGGTATACAGTACAAAAATACAAAATAGCTTTTATTTTACCTTGGATCACAAGATAATAAACATGATGGAAGGCTTACAGCCTGGCATAACAGTAAGCACTAGTGAGATCGTTCAACTTCGTTAACTTTGTAGATTACCCGCAGGTTATATGGGGGTGTGGGTTACACGAGAGTCATTTTACACAACCGTCAACCGCCTTAATTTTTAGAGGCGCGGGTTATCTGGGAGGTAGGTTATAAGCGTAAAATTACGGTAGTTGTAAGAGGTGTAGGTATAATGGGATTTAACTGTATCCACAAAAGTGAACAAGAAAGTTCGTAAAAATGCCGTACAAAGCGAGCAAGCAAAAGCCCAGTCGTCCCCAACTCACCTACATATGTCAAAAATACCTGGAAGTTGATTTGGGACAAATATTTACTGGAGTAAGTCATGATCAACCATTAACATGCGTCTAAACACAACTAGAGCCACTATATAGATCAACATAGGTTTTATTTCACTAATTAAAATTGTAGAATAATCAATAACAGTAGGCTCTGGAGTGGATTTTTTAATAACCCCGTATTTACAAGTTTATTTGGCGTGTTTGACCTTAACTATTTCGTGTGAACGATTTATAGAGCATGCCACCAAGCAGACGGGAAAAATAACAGAAGAAAAAAATTAAGCCCCAGTGCACACCGTAAATGTTGTGAGGGGTCCCCAGGGATCTCCAACCTGAGCAGGCAGAGCCCAGTGGTCAGAGTGTGTAGAGACTTCTACGCAATTTGCCAGTTTTGGACTTGATCTTTACGAGACACTGACAATTACTGTGACATCACCAACTAGTCCACCAAACTTCGTTACATCAGCAACCTCATGTTGGGAGTCAAAATCCTACTTTTGTGTATACCACAAATACTGAAAAACTGCCAAATACTAACATTGTGAAAGCTTTAGGCGTATGGTTTACCCACGACATGAAATCATCAGTACATTGCAGCCAGATGGTGCAGGCTGCAAACTGCAGATCAGCTATAGTCAGACGTTGCTTTAGTTCGGGAAATATTCACACCAGGTTATGGGCATTCAAGGTGTACATTCGTACACTTTTGGAGTACGCAAGCCCGGTTTGGTCCCCATATCACCTTAAAGATATCGACCATCTTGAGTCGGTACAGCGACATTTTACAAAATATTTGCCAGGTATGCGCGATTTACCATACTGTGTGCATCTTAAACAGCTAGGTCTCGACTCCTTAGAACTCCGTAGGCTGAAAGCGGATCTTACGTTAACATTCAGTATTCTCCATTGCCAATTATCAATTGACCTACCATTCTTTGAACTTAGTCCCGTGACTTGGGCAAGGGGTCACAGTCACAACCTGGTGACACAAAAAGCCAGACTTGATTGTAGCCAAAATTTCTTTGCGTTACGGGTGGTGCCAGTATGGAATTCACTGTCTGAAGAAACAGTAACGACCTCCTCTGTTGACCGCTTCAAAAAAAATTTAAATTTAATCGACTTGTCAAAGTTTTTAAAGCGACCCGAGTACTGCGCAGTAAACTAAATATTTATTAAATTAACTCAATATCGCACCTGCATCAAATTTTTTTTTTTACAAATTTTTTCTCCGGTGTACTGGTGTATCCCTGGCAGGTCTAACCTTGGTGGGAAGGCAGTCGAGACCGGAAAACCTTTCCTTCCCATCCACCGTTTTCCTGTCCATGCTTCTCAATGCAATTTTTTATCTTCATGTTTCATGAACCCCATTTATTTTGGAAATTTGATTGTCATTTTTGTGTGGTTTGTAGCCAGTGATCCTATGCGATCCTATCAGACCAGTTGCTCCAGCAACAAACAATTTATTTATTTATTCTTCCAACAATGATCCAGCATTAGACAAATCAAGACTTAGCATTAAATTAAGGACAAGGATGCTGATCATTACTGAAACAGTGTAACATTGTAATTGTGTAACAGCCAATTGAAATTCCACGTTACTTGTTAATTTCCGGCTTAGGACCAGAATTCCGTTATTTCCTCCCTTCCTCCCTTCCACCTTAAAAAGACGTCCGATTCCTTTAGGACAATTTCGGCCCAGCTTAGGTTGAATTCCTATATAACCCTCCCAAATTGTACCAATATAAACGCAACCTGTGGATTCAATCCGTATCCAAAGGTCAGTAATAATTTATAGAACTGCCTGTCCTTTTTCCGAAGTTATTTAACAAACCATTATAATAATCAGTATTCATGATGAAGAATAATTCATTACCTGACTATAGTATATATCCGTGTGATGAAAGACCGCACCTCTTCAACGGCGTGTGTCAGCAAACGAGGATGGGCGCCAACTCCAATATACGTTGCTCGATACACATCCACCAGGCCTTCCATCAATTTGCCCAGGGGATGGAAGGAACTCTCAAAAGCCTACAACACACACAAGAGTTAAAAAATGTATCTCCTGCACTGCTTGAAGGCATAACTGAAATAAAAAATGTCGACCACACTAAGCAACACCAACTTTAGTGACACGCACTATTTTAAGAATTAAATCCCTTCTACTTAACAATGTACACCTACATATACACAACAAGACGACAGAAAGAATTATCCACTGATGGAAAGGAAGCTTTGAGAACATTTCCCGGAAACCAGAGCCTCGCACAGGCTTGGCCTTTCAGGTAAGACGAAGTGAAATTAAGACGTGCCGCCAATTTATGTACACCACAATGGAAAAACAAAATGTCCTCTCTGGAGTACGCCCTGAAGTGGAACGAATTAAGGATGTGCGGCTAATGGGCTGTCGCATGTAAACAATTACTGTGGGTCAAAATGTGTCTTTCCAGTAGACTGGCATTTTACATAGACGTATTTGTCACTAAATCCTTTGACAGAGCTGAAATCAGCCAAACTATGATTGCTGTTGAGATAAACTGTGCTACAGCACGCCTTCACAAATGTATATTTAACAATTGGATAGAGACGATTGTTACAGCATGACAGGAAGTAGGGCTGTGTGATACTCGACAAACTCGAGCCTAGCCGAGTCTGCAACTCGTACTCGACTCGTCACTTGCATCCATATTCGAATAACTTGAATTCGGTGGAAATGCGATAACTTCGCTAATTTTTTACCGATTTTAACAATCCAATATACCAAATTCATTGTCTCGACGATAGCTTTCCAGTGGTGCAAATGAAAAGCCATTAGCTCAAACAGTTTTTAAGTTATCCTTAACACGGTAAAACCATTTACACACATTGAAGCACACAGTACGTTAAGCCACATTTTGGTTATCATTATAACAAAAGAAACTTCGACAGTAAAATTTAACGTTCATACTCAATACCACAAATACACACAGTATTCGCAAATTTTTGATAGGCTTGAATCATTAGCTATTACTCATGAGGTGTCGAGAGGGAGTGTGCTTGTGAACTTTCAAGGCCCCTCAAATTCCGCAATTTGCACCTAATTAGTAAAGAGTTCGGTGATCAGCTTTCGAGAATCTGGCACAAGTGAGAGTACTTCCCGGTCATTACTGGCGGCTACATTCATGCGAGCGACTTTCGAAACATTACAGCAGATGAAAACACAACAGGCGAAAATGCAGTACCCGTCATGAGAGATTTGTGGGCTAACGTAGCCTGACGAAGAAAGGAGGATTTGTACAACATCTAAGTTAATAAGCCTATCGAATTTGCAAATACTGTGTGTATTTGTGGTATTGAGTACGAGCGTAAAATTTTACTGTCTATTGTACTGAACACTCAATGTAAAGTGGTTAGATTTTTCAAAAAGAAACTTTAACGCAAACTATGTTCAATAAATACTCGAGCTTGGCTTGCTACTCGACTTGGTTTGACTCGAATTAAAATTCTTCCTTCTCCCACACCCCTAATACCAACTAACAAATGAAATACTAAGTCTTACGAAAGTGTTGCTAAAATCACCCGTTATAATCGCAGCCATTTGTTTCTTCTACGTGAGCCCAAAAATGCAGTTTGAGTCGTATTATGTTTGGTGGTAATACACTGAATGGATAATTTTTATTACCTTCATTAAGTAGGCCTGTATCTGTTGATAATCTTCAAGGGTTAGCTTGCCCTTATGGAACTGAGGGATTTTATCTAACCCATCCAAGTCCTCAACACTTCCGTACACTCTTTCATAAGGAAAAAAAAAAGAGAAGAATTGTCGTATACACTTTCCATGCCAAAACTTAAAATCGTACTGTAGTCTCTAAACCAGTAAGACCGCTTAAAGTTATGAAAGGATTCTCAGGAGTATTTCGAAAATAAAATTGATGCAGGCGCTCGGTGGTTTGTTTTTAATTTCTATTCACGATGTTTCAAACGCATTTTGTATTTACCAAACAATAACACGAGAAGCCTACATTTTTTTATCCTTTCAGAACCATCAAACATTTGCAACCAAAACATCCGCTACTGGCAACAGTTTGATATTTCAAACAGCACACTCGACAGAGTTATAAAAGACCATTCCAAATGTCATAATAAAAGCGAAAGAGTTCAACCATTGTTTGGACACATTTATTACGTTCCTATTCGTAAACTTACTTTTACATCGTTCATTCAAACAGGTCTGTTAAACGTAAAAACGCCACTTTGAGCACGACTGAGGAATTGCGGGAGCTACCCAATCGCAAAAGTACGCAAAGAAGGTTGACTTTTTGCCAAATTTCGAGCACGCGCGACGTACAGTTTATCTACGGACTCTGGATGGAGTCATCAGTCACGTCGAAAGGTGACATCAGTTTCCTTCGTGACACGCTTTTGAAACGCCCTATGGAGGTTGGAGGCACCAAACTGTCTTCAGAAGCATGCGTATGGTTTGCTTAGAGTTTGGAAGTTTAGGAAGAACCCGATAGTTGCAGAGTACAACATCTATTTTTAAAGCCAGGGTCAGCCACGTTCAGATTACAAATATGTTGACTCTAGTCTTCCACTAGAAATACGTAGAATGTATCCAGTCTTTCACTAGATTCCCATTTTTAGTTGTGACAAGGCTTGAATGGCTCTTAAGATTCGTTTTGAGGCAATCATGTGAATGGAGTTTGTGCCAATATGGTCATTGGACGCAGGAGATGTCTGGTTTAAACGTGGACGTGAGATTGAAATTTTTGTTGGACTATGGCTGAAAAAACATTTCACGTGCTAGGCAAACATCCACGAGTGAGCAACTGACTGAGAATCACTTAATTAACTTTTAGTGGTCGGAATTAGTATAATCGTCCATTAAGTGTAGTAGGGAACAAGCGCTATAAGACGTTTTACCTATTAGAGTCATGGGTAAGTTTTTTCCTCCACTCTGTAATAATTACAGCAACAGTTTCCCAGATGCGCTGTGAATTAACCTGCTCAGCAGGGTCGACAACACCCAGCAAATCACGGCAGTGTTCAAAGATGTCACACCATTTCTGTTCAGCTGGAACACACAACTGACCAAACAAGCTGCAACAACAACAATCACAAAATCAAATAAGGCAATGAAAAGAAACTTCTTTGTTTCTCCGATACGTGCGGGTCAAAAAAATGTGTGCGGGACAACCCCTTTATATCCCATCCCTAAAGCGTTGTGAAGCTTACCATGAATGTTCGAATACATCGTAAAGAAGAAAAATGCACAATCTCAAGTCCAAAGATATGTCCAATAGTTCAATACAGCCTATCTTGCAAATTTTTGGAAGTCTTTGCACCGAAGATGTAAAACCCAGTTGACTACCTCCATCAAGCACACATCAGCGTCAATTTTAATTCGGCGGTGTGGCGATGCCTCACGTATTTGCAGGGCCATTTTTCCACTTGTAACTCAGTACATTGCAGAACTCTCCATGTAGCAGGAACTGAAACCCAGGAATGGATGGGATTCAGTTACCTGCTGTGCAGAGGGATTTGTAATGTACTATGATGCTAATGTGAGCTTGACGGAGTTCTTTTTCTGCTGGCATAGTGTGTGCCTGATTGAGCTAGTACACTCAGTTTACAATATTGGTGCAAAGACTTTCGAAAATTTGCAAGATATTGAACTATTAGAAATACCTTTGGACTTGAAATTTGTGCACTTTTCTTTATATTTTCCTATATATTAGTAAAACCTGTTTTTTTTTTAATAACTTTGCTAAAAAACTGACCGACTTTGATGTTTGAATACACCATTTTAATTGCTTTTAGAAAAAAGGAGCACAATTTCAAAGATCAAGGATATAAATATGAATCTTGGAGCGACATTTTGACAGTCGTAACTGCCATATCAACTACTGTATCATAATAGAGTACCGTAGTTTTCTTCAAAAGTTCAATAATTAATAAAATGAAAAATTAAATGGTACGGAACAGTTAAAAGATAGCTAGGTAGATAACCAGCGATTTCCTGAACAAAATGCTGCAAACTGTATGTCGTTATCTCTAACGGTTCCACAGTTATTGATATTTCAACGAAAGTTGGCGATACCAATCCGATACTCTTTGTATGTCGTTACCAATCCCATTCAGTATCTGTATAGGTCCAGCCTTACTTGTGCTTGTCGCTTTAAAAATAATTTCACAGAATTTACTTATCGTTAACTACAAAATAACTATTTTTACCTGGGAAGGTTAGCGGCCTCTTGGTTATGTGATGTATGACTGGGTCCACTACTCGTTTTCCACAGTGTTCCAGTGATTTTGACCCCTTCATTCCAGAGCCCGTAAAAACTGCCGTCGATTTTATCACCACTAGACAATGTGAGTGTTCCCTACAAATACAGCAAACATGTTGAGTATTCAGAACTTTTAAATGCTTAAAAAAAAATATTGTAAGGAGACATCTCACCTTCCCTCCAAAACCACCTGACCCACCAAATTCCCCTTCGTACCAGCTTCCATCTTCGAACATCATCAGTCCCTGGCCAGTCATTTTGTTCTGAGCAAAGTTGCCTTCGTAATACACACCATCCAGCGTCACCACCATCCCAGTACCGTGACGGCAGTCATCTTGCCACATCCCCATGTATTTCTCTCCTAAAACCAAAGTCAAAAAAAAAGTTGGTTTCAAAATAAGTGGATAGAACAAAGATTTCTTAATACTTGAAATGATTCAAATAACGTTCAATTTTAAAGACCCTTGTAACGGACATTGGCTGACCCTCATACCTACTTGTGTGCTGTTGTGCAACTTGTGTGGGAAAGTGCTTGAAACTGGTTGACTTTTGTTGGCGCCAAAATCATTTGTTGAACAGCAAAGACTTTTAGGTTTTGCGCCAAAAACCAGGGTGGACGTGCAGGAGAACGTGGCCATGTATTGTTGGCCACAATTGGTAAAAACTTTGCAACGAAGAACTGGATTGGTTAACCCTTTAAGGACTGTGTGCGCGCTAAGAACTTATAACTGAGTTGTAGAAAAAAAATCGCAGCTTCTCACCCAGTTGAGGTAAGGGAATGAAAGCTGTGTCATTTTTATCCTTAATGATCTGGCTTTCATATCCCAGTTTAAATTTTACTGTAATTGACTGGAAGTTTTCGATATGACTTGTACAAGAGCTGTAAACAATGATTATAAAGCGGGCGCATTCGGGCACACCCGTCCTTAAAGGGTTAATGAACTCATGTGCTGATTGGTTGTCCGGTGGAGCATTGGATCCGACCGGAGCATATAAAAACAAGGGCTTCAGAGTCCGAAGTTCTATTCTCATTAATTCTTGTGTTGAGAATGTTTGTTAAAATGTAACCAAATCTTGTCATGATTATTCTGCATTAAACAAGGTTTAACTACTTCAAGTTTGGCTTCTACATTGAACACACGTTACACCCTTCAGCTACCATTTTAATGGGGTTTTACCGTATTTAATTTTGAAATTTGATCATTTGCAAGTTTCAGAAGCACGGTGTTCGAAGCCATCCTGCTCACCATTTGCCATCTTTGCTTTTATGCTGCCGGATACAAATGAAATCTTTCCGTTTAGTAAATCAATTAAGATACCAACCTACTTTCCAACTTCAATACAGTATCAGAAAAGTGCTAAAAATTCAACTAACGATGACAGTGAAATTCCCAGCTCTGACAGTTTGGTAGTTTCATACAAAGGGAAAGAGAAATAGGTTCCAAATAAAAAAGTAAAAAAAAAAATTGTCAGAGTAGTTATATCTTGCTCGTATAACACTGACAGCATCGAACAACTGAACATGTTCTTAAGCAATGTTGTCTTTTCAAGCAAGCAATAACCTCTGAATGAATTTGTACCTTAGTGTAAGGTAGTGCAAGCCAAACTTCCAATTTGAATCGAGTGTTTGGCCAATGCTTGGAGTTTCGAGTAGCATTTCAGCTTCACAACATTTTTTTAAATTCTGTAAGTTACATATCGCTGTTTACCTCTCCTTGACCTGACTGTTAGATAACATTTCCAATGAAATACTTGAATCAAGTAGATCTTCTTGGTTATATTTCGATTAGGGCAACAAACAATAACTAAAAAAATCTAAATTAATAAAAGCTACAGTAGTTAAACATTAGAACGTGTTAACTATCAGTGGATGCCGATTTTGAAGTTCATCGATAAATGCTTAACATGGAAAACTCTACATACTTAAAACATTCACGTTTTCGCACATTGGATTGAGTTGAGCTTGAGCCCAAGTTAGAACTCCACTTGAACTTTTTGAGTTTCGTTCATCCCTACTTACAGCAACGAGCTAACAAGATTGGGGGTAAAAAACGCATGCGGTGGTTCCCGGACGCTACCAGCAAAAAATAACATGCAAAGACTCAGGGTTAGAGTTGCCATGTCCCATAGTCTTCATAAAACAACTGAAATGTCAGCTCGAATCTCTCAATTGGTTAAGGTACACATTGGGCTTAAAAACACGTCTAGGACTTGAAAATAAACCTACAAGTCATTAAAAGTTTCAGTGACGATTACACATAAAACATCACTACGTAAAGAACAAACCTGTTACAATATCGTCCATCACTCCATAGCCACTACGGTGCCCTAAGGCCCATTCCCCAATGTAAATACTGGCCGCTGAAGACATAAACTGGCCCTTCTTGAGAATCCCGTGGCCATGACACAATCCATCTTTGAAGAAACCCTCGTACAAATCAGCGTTTGGATATCTTCGCAAAATTGTAATAAAAACAGTGTTAGCCGACATAATTGGTTCAGTAAAAGCAATATGGCCATAACCATTTAATTTATTGTTACCGAATGCTTCCAAGACCATTCATCTTTCCATCTTTCCATAAACCTTCAGATATGGTGTTTCCTTCAGTACTTGGAGAAACGTAGAGGCCATCACTGAAATCACAACATATCAACATTACAGGATCGACTTTCCAAATTTTGAAGCAGGTGTAAATTTGCACTCCAAATCTGTTACTGGGGTGCAAAAAAAAAGTCTTTGGAGTGCAAAACCAAAATGTAAACCAACACTGTGGTCTCCTATTTTATAGCCATTGAAAATTCTAACATTCAGCATCTCAACATATGTACTGTTTTCTGCACGTTGCTTAAAACTAACTTAACTTCACTATTCAACTGAAAAACCTATATGCATAGTTTAATCAAATGTAGTAAAAAAATGAGTTTAACTTTTTTGGAAAGAATGCTGTAACAGGAAATCAAATTCCAAGCTGTTTAAAATGCCGCAAACCGCAAGTCTCTAGCTTGTGCGGTTCAAAAGTTATGAAGAATTCAACTTTGGCGTTCAATTTTGCACTCCACAAGTTGCTTCTGGAGTGCAAAGTGCGATTTTGGAGTGCAATTTGCCCATGAGCATCCGAATATTTCGACCCCTGACATTAGCCAAAACAAAACTGTCGAGCAAAATATTAATTACCTATTAGTGGCTACCTGTGAAGTATAGGCGAAAATTAACTTTCTGACTTACTGGCCAGTGGCCAGCAGATGACAAAAATGTAGTAGCCACAGTTAAATTTTAGTCGACACAAAGGAGAGCCCTCCACTCCTTCCTAGTCACAAAACAAAAACCGCCACATTCTTTGTAGGCCTATTTTTTTAAAATTGATTATACCCCAGCTGCAGTGAAACAACCTGAGCATCAGCAGCCATAGGCCTGTTTATTGCCCAATCTGAAAAGCAAATGCAAATGTTTTGTTGGTGGTGATTTTTCATTTCATTCATACGCTTGAAATTTTAAAAATAACTTTAAAAAGCTAATCAGAAGACATTAAGGATTCCATCAAACAATCAAAATTAAATAACTTTTTTTTTGGGGGGGGGAAGCTCTTAAATTCAGTCATGCTTGTCACAACAAGCGGCCAAAGTGGCCGCTGGTGCTAAATTTTAAGTCGCTAAATGAAAGCATTTAATTGCCAGCTGGCTAGTGCCCGGTGCTAATTTTCCCCTATACTGTGAAGACACCTGTAAATACAAGGGCAATGCCCCAATGCCCATGAGAATAATCCATTGCAAAGGGAAATAGCAAACTACAGCACGCTTCAAGAACGGTGCTGGATGTAAAGGAAAAACTTTTCCGCAGTTGGATACCCAGATTGCATTAGTAAAGCTTCCATCCATCGATGTTAAATTTGCCGTGGGTTAATTTAATTAAGTACACATGTTCTAAGGGCTTGGGAGCTCAAAGCACAATCATGCATCAAAATGGTTCAAGACATCACGGTGATAGGCGTGACGAGTAAAGTAACTACATTATGTTCAAAGTATTAAAGGTTTAACTCACTCAACTGGTTTTGTACGTCGTAGGGATGTGCGAGTAGACAAATTTTAATTCGAGTCGAGTCGAGCCGAGTTTGCAACAGAAGAATCGAGTATCGAGCCGAGTTCGAGTATTTGATGGGAATATTATATTTGCAAGTTTCTCTTTAATTTGTTAAAATAATAGGAACAAAGATGGTGTTTAGTTGACTGTGTTGGTCATGGTTTTCCAGTTTTAAGGATATAAAATAGTTTCGGTTATTGGCTTTTAATCTGCACAAGTGGAAAGCTCTCGTCGAGACGATCGATTTGGTATATTGGAATGTCAAAAACGGCCAAAAATTGACGAAGTTATCGCATTTTCGCCGGATTCGAATTTTTCGAGTACGGACGCGAGCAGCGAGCCGAGTTCGAGTACAAGTTTCATACTCGGCTCGGCTCGAATTTTTCGAGTATCGCACATCCCTAGTACGTCGGCGAATTTTCGATCCTTTCCTCGGATCTTCTTCGGAGGAAAGGATGGAAAGGATCGAAAGAGGAGGAAAGGATCGAAAAATCGCCGACGTGCAAAACCAGTTGAGTGAGTTAAACCTTTAATACTTTGATCATTATGCTTACGAAACCTCAACGTAAAATGCCCATTTTCAATCTAACTACATTACAGGTACGCACAAGCACAATCTGACCTAGAAGCACAATCATGCATCAAAAGGGTTCTAGACATCACGGTGATAGGCGTGACGAGTAAAGTAACTACATTACAGGTACGCACAAGCACAATCTGACCTAGAAGCACAATCATGCTTCAAAATTGTTCACGACATCACGATGATAGGCGTGACGGGTAAAGTAACTAGATTACAGGTACGCACAAGCACAATCTGACCTAGAAGTTATAGGTCAGATTGCATTTGTGCGCGTACCTTTAATCTCGTTATTTTACTAAATCGCGCATATCAACCATTGAACCATTTTGGTGCCATATTGTGCTGCTTCTATGAGCTTCCGAGCACTTAGACAAGTGTACTTAATTAAAATAATCCACATCAAATTTAATATCGATGGATGGAAGCTTTACTTCTGCAATCTGGTTATCTAACTGCGGAAAAGCCTTTCCTTTACTGCAATGTTCTGGCACTGTTCTTGAAGCCCAAGTTATGCAAGAAAGTCTGCAGGTTCTGTATTTTTAATGTGTAGGTTCTAAACCTCAGTCAGGCTAAGCGCAAATAAGTTAGAGGCTAGAGCAAACAGTTACCCATGTTAAGTACAGTCAAAAGACGTGTTTCAGCTGTGGACATGATTTTAGAATATTTCTAAAAACAAACAAATTTTGTTATCACTTACCCACACTGTATGTTCTGTTTGAAGCGGCCCGTATACTTCCGGCCATCCGGCCATAACAACTCCCCACTGTAAACAGCAACAAGAAAAGTTATATGACGTGATAAGTTAGCAATCTTACTATTAACAAACTACTACGGAGAGCAGGAAGGGGCCACTGCATAATGGCGGCCATGTGCCCAAAGGAACGCAATTCCAAATATCCAAACGAGAGTTAGGAGCCCAACAAACTACTTCAACCCTTGCTTGTACAAATTACATAGCAGATGTTCGTATTCGTAGACTTAGCTGTTTACTGCTATCCTAAAAAGCCTTAAGCTAATTAATTTCCGGTAGTTTGAAATGGAAAGCATTTCATATTACGGAAAACATAAAATACAGGTAAGTATTTTAGGGCAGCAGTAAAAAGCTAAGTTTATGAATAAGAACATCACTACGTAATTTGTACAAGAAAGAGTTGAAGGAGTTCGTTGGATTTCTAATTCTCATTTTGATACTTGGAATGCTGCGTTATAGCTCTGTCGAGTGTGCTGCGTTTGGTAGTACTGTACCAAACTAGCTCCTGTAGAGGATGTTTTGTTTGCAAATGTTTGGTGGCTTTGGATGAACCCATACACTATGGCGAGTCTACTTTGCAAGGCTAAAAAAAAAAATAACTTGGCGATAAAGGACGTCTATACTTACGTCGAGCCAAATCATCGTTATGATTTTATTCCCTAACAAAATACTAGGGGTGTGCGAGCTCAATAATTTGACTTCTAGTCGATTCTAGTCAAGTACCTGGCTGATTTGTGTTTCGAGTCGAGTTTCGAGTCTAGTTAAGAGTTTTTCCAAAACTTTTATTTCAAGCTCAATGTTAACTGCCAAGTTACAATATAAAATTATACCAGTGCTTGCTGCAAAACACGCATTGAAATATACGGTCAACACTCACTAAGTTTCGATCGTAGGTTAAAAGTATAAATTCAAAACTAATTAACTCTTAAACACGTAAGATTGTAAGATGATTTTTTTTTAATTAATTAGATTTATTGGTTTCTGCAACGCTTCATATGACGAACTCGAAATACTCGAAACAATCGAGCTTTTGTAAGAAGGGTCGAGTTCAGCTTGAGCCCAAGTCGGAGCTCGAGTGGCTCGACTTTTTAGAGGTTTACACACGTCTGCAAAATACAATTGTCAGCATACAAAAATAGTAAGGAAGAATTCTCAAAGAAAATTGAGTCGTTTTTAGGGATCGACCGCATACCGTTTTGCCGGATCCGGGTCGGTTCCGGATAATATGATGTCAGTGCCGGATTGGTTCCGGATCTAGGCGCCGGATCCAGACCGGTACTGGATACCGGGTAATTCACACACAAAAACGAAATAAAGCCATTTATTTTTTCCCCCTTATAAGTTGCATCTATGGTGTTAATTTTCGCTTTGTTTCACATTATTTTCTTACATTAAACATGTAGAAGTCTTACGCTATTATGAGTACCAGTATAGTATAATTGCATGTAGGCTACAGAACAGTTTTTGCAATGTTGCTAAATTCTGCAAAATTTTTTGAAACAAACAAAGCACTCATTAGGTTAAACAGTCAGAAAACATTTTTCTAGTTGAAGGATTTCTCATTGATTAGCCTACTGCTTCATTTCGAAAAATAATTAGCACAATTTTGCAATATTTGTGAAACCAGTATGTAGTCCACTTATTTATTTTAGATTAAAATTATTGAATTTTGGTTGCATTAAAACAAAATAAAAACCAGAACAGGTCTTTTATTTACAGCTTTAAATTGCTTTCGTTCCGTTTTGTATTGTGCATAGTATAACAAAGACCGAAAGCGGAAAAAAAAAAAGAAGGAACAAAACCAACATAAAAAAAGCTGTATTTTTTTTTTTTTTTCATTTTATGAAGAAAACTGTCTCGACTCTTGCAACATGGAAGTCATCTTTGGTTTATCATGCTATTATTTCTTGCTAGTTTTTGATGTTGTCAGTAAACCGTCTTACTTTTCGAATTTAACCCCTTCAAAACAGTTTCTAAAACTCCGGACGCACTCTCGATTCAAAGCCCCGTTTGCAAAGAAAAAAACGCCATTGCATACAACGAAGGTGTAATTCCGACTGAATTAAGTACTTTGGCACGCCTATTTTGGATTCATTTAATTTAATATCATCTTTTAATTACCTTAGTTGATGTTTTTATTGGCCGTGTCATCAAAATTGACGTGAAATTGCTTTTGTTTGTTAAAACTAGATCTTGGTTCAAGCTGTCGTAACGCAACAAATGGCCGCCATCTTGGTCGCGTTGGAAAGCTGGGATTCCCCAACTGGCACGTGTATAGCACATGAACACGATCACGACGGAGGCAAGTCGCATGTGACGTCACGCGAAGCGAGTCAAGGTCACAGCCATTGGAGCTAGCACGTGCGCGTCTATTTGCGGACAGCCGGCAGAGAGTGGGAGCGCGATGGCGGCCGCAAATTATCACCAATAGCAAATATAAATTAGGAATAGAACAACTTTTAAACTAGGCTACTTCCACGGTATTAAAAACTTAAAAAAAGGATTTCGGAAGCCGTAAACAACGCTGTAATGGAAGAATAAACAGAGGACCATCGTTTCAAGGTATCCCATGTACTGCAACGGAAGATGAATATTTTCGTAAGCGCATTTACGTAGTCGAACTTCAACTTTTTTTTTAGTTATGAAAACCTAATACGATTATCCCAAGTATATTTTTGTGCACTAATTTACACTGTAATTATTACATCTGCAATTTTTTTATACACGTAGATTGCTTAGTTATTTTACGTCGATTTATTTTACCGAGGCATGCAACATGTTTACGGCGACATGTTTAGGTTGTGTTGCAACCGGTATCCGGCTCAATATAATGGCCGGATCCGGATCTTGCCGGATACCGCATTATCCGGCGCCGGATCCGGATATATCCGGACTCGGTCGATCCCTAGTCGTTTTTATCATCATGACTCTTTACCCAAACATAATTGTACGAATACAAAGCTGGCTCCTTACTGTCCGTGCAGCTTTCCACACAGCCAAGTACCCATGTAGGTGGCATCCTTTAGTTGAAGCTTCTTAGTGAATGTGTATGTAGCAGTGCGTGTTAGAGGTGGGGTGAGGCGCTGATGGCTGAGACCCAACACAGCTAAACGACCGACGCGGCCACTTGAAATGGCCAAAGAAACGCCTCTGGTCAAGCTAGCTCTAATTGCCTGATTGAGTGCACAAATCCATTCGGTCTAAATTAAGTAAAAATAGTCATCATCACAATTACGTACGATCAATAACTTACAGTACACATCTTTATCTGCATGCTTACCTTTTCTTGTGGCGTGGGACACTGAAGAGTGAGGGAGTCTTCTGGCATTGTGATTGTAAATGCATTCCTGAAAAGAAAACCATTACATGTATCGTATAACTTTTCCGGTAACAAATGTTTTGATCAGCAATGAGTATTCAGGGAGCCAAACTTGATCGGCTGCTCGGTATTCAATGTACCTTGTTATTTTTTTCTGACTGTACTGTGTGGTGCTCGCACCAACGAACTACTGACATGAGAAATAATTTGTAGAGAGACCAACCATTCATTGTCAATACTGCGGTCGGTAGGCTCAACACCTAAAACACTTCTTCTAGTATTTACAAATACTAAATTTGCAGATTTACACATACAAATAAAACTTTAATACCGTAAATCATATATTGTAGCAGTACTAGCAAGCAGAACCAGGTACGAAGTTGAATATATGTTTGTAGAAGTTTGTATTTCTGTCTGTCAGCAGTTGGAGCTGCTGGTTTAGCGTGTGCTGGGTTGAATTTGGATGGTGGCCTCTAAGGGATTAAACGCCAAAGTGAAGCAAAACTCGCCCCCCCCCCCCCCAAAAAAAAATATGCTTTAAGGTCAAAATCGTGGCATTGAAGCCGACTCTTCAATCGTCTTTTTTCTGCTGCAAAATTAACTATAACGCTTCATGCTGAGAATGGTAAGATGGAGAAAAACGAATGCCCACTGCTTGCTATGCTTAGTGTCTCCTTCCTCTCCCAGGGGTTAATACTTGCACCTGCAGGAAGGCCTTTCCTCTCCTCCCTTCCCCTTTCCTCCCCTCTTCACAGCAATTAAAAGGAAACAAAACTGGCCTTCCGACATCGTTCAGAAAAGGTTATGCTTTAGTTAAAGCCTACCACCAATTTTTGCCTTAAAAATGTTCTTATTAACCGTAGTTCTTATTAAACGGACGAGAGAAATTGACTGCAACTTTAAAAAAATGTAGCCTACCGGTATACTGTATTTTCTTTTCATTCGTCCTTAACCTTCGCATTTGCGCAAATGGACAAAACTCTTTATCACTTCCCAAGATGGAGTCAACTAGCGATTGATGTTTTGCGTGAAACAAAACGAAATTCAAGGGGGAGGAAAAAGAAACCGTTACGAACAGCAAATTCGTAAAAATAAGCTACAATTGTAAATATTTGTTCGTCTTATCCGTACTTTCGTATTAACAGAGTTCGTTATAGCCGTATATATTTAGTGCTGACTGAGTAGCTGACCAACCAAAATCTTGAAAAAAGTTCTTATTAAGCGGGAATTCTTGTTATCCGAGTTCTTATTAAATATTAACGAGGTTATACCGTAGTCTTGAAGGAAATTTAACCCGCCTTCTTCCCTCACACACACATGGAACACGCTCGGGGCTGGCACTATGTTTAGACATGGCTGGATGTCGTCACACACTGGCACCATCCCGTTATGTATGAACATACTACAGCCACAGATATGAGCATGTGAGGAAAATATAATCCAGTCCCTTCAACTCTCATTTGTACCTAGTTTCATTTGTGCTGAATGTTACATGGCTGCCTTAGGAATTAACAAAACATCAGCGCCCTGCGTCTTATTTCCATTTTTAACAAATTCAATTGTTGTACTCACTGTAAGGTATCTGTATCAGGAAGAGGATCGACCCAGACAAGTGGTAAACTGTATACAGTATGGCCAGAGAACTGGAGCAGACAGAAAAAAATGTATACTGCATTAAATGAAAAGGGTGCCATTTTGAGTTGCCGTACGAGACGACGAGTTAAAAAAGACAGTAAGGGATGTACCATATTGTTTCATGTATAAACCACACTCGTGGACAAACCGCACCCACACAAATCAGAAATTTATACAAAAAAATTAAAACAAAACAAAAGCACCAATAAACCCCACATTTTCTAATACATAATGCTTTAATTAGTGATGGCATATTAAGACGTGAAAAGGCTAAACTGGTAACATTAATGAATCAGCAGAAAAGCACCGCAAGGTGTTAAATTAACTAACTGTCCACCATTCCTGTTGAAATGACAACCGGTCAAAAAGTTTAAAATGCCAGTTTATTGGTTTTTTTTTATATTTCAGAAAAACTTTAGTTATGGACTTGCGATTTACATCAATGGAGAGCATGCAAAAAAACTATAAAATGGTTTACATTTTTGAAGAAACAAAATTTGGCTGTGTGTTCGTGAATAGAAGAACTTAAGAGATTAGCCCCTGACTGCCCATGAAGGAAGCACAGTACACATACGGTAAAATCAAAAACTTTCAGCAGTTTATTTCTGCCTTGTTCGCCTGACAAATGTGTGTGGAGCATCATCTCATTGTGTTGTGTTTTCATTTGTCAGGTGAACAAGGCAAAAATGAACTGCTGAAAATTTTTGATTTTACCGTTATGTGTACCCTCACCCTGGTTCCTTCATGGCCAGTCAGGGGCTAACCTCTCAGTTCTTCTGGTTTACATTTGATTGTCAAAACTGGTCCTTCATGACAGCTTATAAACTATTGCGAGACAAAGTTTTAAAATATACAGTCCTTAAAAAACACTACACCATACCACACATTAATGAACAAATGTCCACTTGAATTTTCGGTGGAATGTCAAGTTATGACTGGGTGTCATCCACCTCCATCAGAGGCAACTACGACTTGGATACATTTTTTATGATCACATGCTTGCGCGGAAGGTTTTGAATTTTCCACACCGTTGCACGCACCACTGATTTCTACATCCAACTTCTAGAGTAGTCTGCCTGCCAGCTCTGGCATCACTAGTCGGTCAATTTGATTATAGGAGGGCATGGTTGTGTTCATTAGATGTAGGCCTTGCATGTGGAATTGTCTAGTGGCTAGCAATTCAAGTCCTCTCAAGCGTGCATCACTGATGGTGTTGGACTGGAGGACAGTATCATTCCATCCAATGATATGCTTTTCATGGGTTATTACATGCACTGCGATTCCATTCCTCGTGTCACGCTCACGTATGTCACCCTGATGTTCCCGGATGCATTCTAGGAGCTGTCTTTGTGTGTTTATAGAGCTGTCATAAACTGTCCACACGGGATGCAGGGGATGCAGTACACCACTCTTGACCGGTTGTAGGAACTGGGTGAAGGAGAGGGGGGATTGAGGTGTCGGATTTAAAACTCAAAATGTCTCACATTTGCCACAGTAAACACTGACAGCCGGTATTTTCCATAAACAATTGGTTGCCGTTTGAAGCAAAATATTTCGAAAAAAGTATGGTTTATACACAAGACAATAATGTAGAAATAAAAAAATACACACCTGTGATAAAACTAGAACATCGCTCAGCAAAACAAACCAGTTTGATGAGAATCGTCCTGACCCAGGAACAGCAAGAGGATGGGCTTTGCTCTCACGCACCAGGCGACGGCTTGCATTGCGCACGCTTTCCTACAACCAGTAAAGCAATTAAATTAGCAACATGTATTAGTACACAATAAAAGACATTGTGAACTATGAAAGATGTACCGTATATAAAGTGACCAGCAATAAAAGTAGATTCTAAGATTCATGACGACATATGTTTTCGTAATTTTTGCCGTTCACCGATTGTCATCTTCCTAAGTTCACAATGTGGCTCCACAGTGTTTACTTGTGGATTACCAACAAATAAATACTTCAAGAGTCTAGAAACACACGATATAATTGCTAATTACAGACAGCCTGTAATTTTATGCAGGAATTTACAACCGATGCTTTTTTTAATACGGCAGCCATACATGAGATACACAGCAATAACTAACTAGCTTGTTGCTTGGGAAAAGGTCCTGCTGGCACTATCACAGTTTAAAGTTAGTACTATCAAGATATCATTTCAACATGTTAGCTGTATGACAGTCACCTAGGGGCGGCTCCAAACCGAGGGTAAAAATAACACTTCCTGAGCCACATGGTCTGTTAAAAAAAATTCACAGTTATCGAGTCGTTTAAAAGGTTTTCTACTCGAGCCGTCCACGACTACAATGCAGGGGGACGCTGAACTGAAGACAGCTTTGCTGCACAGCACGTATTTGTAGTAGGCTATCCTACATCCCAGTTTGGGTTCGTTTTTCCTAATAGCAAACCTACAATGCACAGATTCGTTGCCAATGTCTAAGCGGTTCTCATTGACGGCTTACGCTATAAATAAACAAGCAAAGACATTGTTGCTAATGTTTCTGTCATTGCTGTTGTTTGGAATTCAAGACACGAGAAACGTCGGCGAGACATATTTTCATCGTGACGAAAATATTATATTACGTCGTTGACACAAAACATCTAAGCAAAGAACACTTCCAAATTTATTGTAGTAGTCAAGTAAGGTATATGTGAGCTAGGTCTCGTTTGGAGCTCGAAATGACGTATTATGTCATGATGACGATTTTGTCTCGCCGGCGTCTGTACTGTTGAATTACTGAACTAAGGGGAAGGTCTTAGAATCACCTCATAAAATTAAGAGACATGTTCCCTCCTCCACACAAAAATGTGGGCGATGGGATGTGATTGGAAATTAGATCACAGTCGGTAGGCCGAATTGCAATTAGCCAAAACAAAGTTCTGAAGGGTCAAAAAGGATGAGCTTTTAAAAGGTGATCTACAATGTCATCCTCTTTCCTTGGGCCTTATTACTTTAAGACACGCTTGAAGACAAAAGTACTATTTCCTTGCCCTCTTAACTTCATTCCCACTGACCGCTAGCTTTTGTGGGCACGATTCCCAGAAAGATCTTGTTCTTTCAGCTGCCTTTTTCTCCAGTCCAGCCATTGTCACGAGTTGGCCCCAGCGCTTAGACGCAGCAACCTCACGGAAGTTGGACACCGACATCTGGAAAATAAATTATAGTGGCAATAATCTGTAATCGTGAAAACAGTAATGACATGGAATGAACCAGTAGAATAATTTTAATTCGAGACAAGCAGAGTTTGCAAGAGAAGATTGAGTGGGGAGTCGTATTCGAGAGAACAAAGCTCATTTGCAAGTTCTTTTTTAATTTGTTACGATAATAACTGCTTGAGTCATTGGGTGCAAGAGGTCTTCCAGTTTCGAAGAGATAGAAAAACAGTTTGAGCTACTGGCGTTTGGCCCGGCTTGTATTACTGTATTCAAGTATCGTAAAACTAAATACAACAAAATAACAACAAAATAAATACATGAAAAGAAAAATCCTATGACCTTATCACTTTTGTAGGGGAAAAATACCCAAGAACCAAGCATTTTTCTCTCTTTTTCTGTGGCTTTACTTTAAACGATAATGTAATCAAAACAGACCTGACGTACCTGCTTGTACTGTTCAGCAAGAATATCAAGGGTCTTGTGGTACTCCCCCATGCGCCTAATAGGCTCCTCGAGGAGTCGAGCCAATACCTCAGCGGCCGCCTTCTCCTCGGGAGCCTTGCTACTGGCCAGCTCTTGCTTGAACGGCTGAGTTTTGCTGAAGAAAGAACTGAAACAGAGTTATGTGGGCAAAGTTACTTAGCGAATTGATAATCTAGAACCTAAAAGCATTTGTGTTAACACTGAACTCAGCCAAATGGGGAATTCAACTTATAACCTTTAACTGTTCAACTGTACTGATACTGGCAAGTCAGTAAGGGTCAGTAAGAGGTTCTTCTTTCGTTCCCACTTTGAAGCCAAAATATTGTAGGTTCAATTCGTTGCTCAGGCATTTAAAGCCCCGAGGCCAAATACCACAATTAAGATATAATTCTGCATCCGTCCATGTTTATGTAAAGTAATACCGTAAATCGCCTATTAACAGCCCTGGCAGAGCTACGGCCCAGCCTCCTAAAAGGCTTTAAGGTCAGAAATCCTAAAATAACCTAGTTACAGCCCCCAGCCCCCTTTTAAATCGTATTTATCTGTTAGAAATTTATAATAAAATTTACTATAAAATTTAAGGAAATCAATGTTTTATCTACTTAAACAGTGGTCTTTCTACAGAGAAGCTTCATGCATTTAAGGAAATAAACTTTAAATAGGCCTAGCTTGAAATGCTGTAATGGTTATTAGTCTGAAAGTTCATCTCATAATTTTCGATTGTTCAGGTAACAAACACGCAATTTCAGACAAAGAAAACCTAACCAAATCAAACATCCCATACGATAAACATCTTAGAGGGCTCGAGTCGCTGACCATTCAGCAGCATGTACGGGAAGCTACACTACTAAAGATCCAAGGTACCTCTAACCCAGTAATTCATTTTCTCTCCAAGCACTGGAATGATGCTCCTAGCAAATGCAGAAGAACATGCCATGCTGGAGTGTTACTTTCAAAAAGTGATATCCACGATGACGATGTAGAAAAACGTTTTAGTGACAGTAGTGCCTGAAGAAGCTAGACGAGGGACACGGTCTGTCAAAAACTTGCAAGGATATTGGTGAGGTATTTTTTGTTTGAAATTGTGCGTTTGTTTCTTGAACAATCGAAATAAATTGCTTGTTCACTCGAATGTGTTTACTTCAACGCGGGAGTGTTGGCGATTAGCCCTTAAGCAATCATTCGAAAAATTAATTAACTTTTTTTTACAGGTCTCCACCTTCCTTATACAATTAATTTTAATGGCCATTTAGAAGGTTATTTACTTACGATATATAAATTAAAGTCGAACCCCCATTATAATGGTTAACTCTTACAAAAACATTATTCCAGTACATGATTGCAATAATATTTACTCTCACTTCAAAATTCTAAAAACACTTCACATTGAGGCAGATGTGTCATACTAAACTTGCGAACTCTCTGTTTTTCTCTTTATATGGGTCTTCTGATGTTTGCAGAGTATAATAGAAAGTTTGAAGGCCCGATGAAGACAGACGACGTTTGGACACACAAGATCACTGTTGACACGTCCACCAAAAATTGATCTATTTGTTTATGATTTATTTGGATGTTTCGTTTGTGTGAAGGGTATGCTGTTTTGCTGTCCTTTTCACAGAGTTCCGTGACCTTGCTTCTACTTATTTGAGTGGGAAAATGATCCTGCCACAATTGGACACTCGGCTATTAATAGAGTAGTTACAATATAACAATTATACATTTCCTACAACGAACCAAGAACTACTGTTATAAACAGGTTTTGCTTTATGTAGGGATTAGGGTTGGCCAACGCGTTTAAGATTTAAAATTTAAAATCGCCATATTTTTAATTGCATTGTAAAATCGCGACTGTATTAGGCCTAGTAAAGTTAATTGGTTTACAGGCACATGCTGGTGCTTCAAATTATAGTGGGTCAAAACTTTTTTTCTGAATATTGGTGAACCTGCTAAAAATCACACTTTTGACAAATTTTGACCATTTTTGACATTTAAAAATGTCGTAGCACTTACTTTGAAATACGGGAATCATCTTCGTAGAACTCGTTTACGCACAATTTCAAATAAATAAAAGATACCAGTACAATATCTAAAGCAAACTTTCGACATCAATTTTCTGGAGATGTAGGGGCTCAGACGACAGTCTTCTTCACGCAAAAAAAACAGAAATTTCACTCCAGGCTACGCTCGAACACCGATTCAAAAAGCAGACGATCGTAAAGACGATTGAACATGACATAGTGGAGTGAAATTTCTGTTTTTTTTTTGCCTAAAGAAGACTGCCATCTGAGCCCCAACATATCCAGAGAATTGATATTCGAAAATTTGCTTTAGATATTGTACTGGTATCTTTTATTTATTTGAAATTGTGCGTAAACGAATGCTACAAAGATTTTTGACATTCCGTAAGCCATTTTAACCGGCTTGAAACAAGCTTTCAATGGTACAAATTTCAAACCTCTGGCTCAAACCACTAAGAAGTTATATGACAAAAACTTTGAATACTAAATGACATACATAACATATTAGCAATATTATAGTTTTTTTAGGCAGACTACATACTCTCTCAGCTTCGAGCTAGGTACATTACATGTCAGAGAAATATGGTCATTAAATTTATACAAAAAATTAAAAAAATGCCTGGTTGCGTGGTGCATCAATTTGCAACCTCGCCCGTAAACCAAACTTTTTTGGGGGGTGGTCTCACATGATTTTTTTTACTTAAATTTATAAATTAGTAAATAATTTATAAACTTTAGTAAATCAGCCAAACTGCTTCTTAAACCAGAAATCAAAACCATGCTAAGTTTCTGGTTTTACAAATCTTAAGATAGAAAATACTGTATTAAATAGACGGTCATTTAAATCTAAATTATGGTGCAAGACTCAGTTGATTTGATTCTCACGCGATAACTTTAGATTCAACAGTTTAAATTTACGAAGAATTAGTCGTAATGCTGATTGCGCGTGTTTGGTATCGCTGGTTTAGTCCTTCATTTTTGTAACAAATCACCTATGTTAGTTTTGTCATGACCCTAGATGTGACTAAAGTTTTTCGGAAAAATATCTGTACCAAAAAAATTGCAATACGTTTAAAATCACCCAACACTAGTGGGGATGCATCATTTAATACTTTAGCATTACTCAAAACTTATTACAGTACTTCCAACCCTCTCCAATGTCGGTCGCCACTCGCCATTTGGCGAATGGAAATCAGTAGTTGGCGACCTGAAATTTAGCCTTACTCGCCAAAATGGCGACTAGCAATAGAGAATGACACTCAAAGAGGGATATCTCAGGAACAGTACAAGTTAGAGACGAACGGTTTGCGGCGTTATGCTCAGATTTCTAAAGGCTACGTAACTGCTTTATCTTCATTAATACTGGGGTTAAAGAGAATTCTACAATTTTGTAAATGCATGAATTAAAAAAACCATGCATTGTGCAAGATGTCATTGGTATGGGGTGAGTAGAAATTGTGAAATGGCGAGTGCTTTGTAAGGTCTACTGGCCAAGTGGCGACGGCTATTGGCTTCACATTCGAGAGGGGTGAGTACTGCATAAAACCCCACAACAGTAACTAATTCAGAACATACTGTTCTGCACTGTTAAAAAATTTATACTTGGTCGTACCAGTGCTAAAATAAAAATTGCACAAATAGTTAAGAACGCCACTTACCTGGCCATTTTGGCACAGTAGGAGAGTGCATTGATAGCAAACAAATCAAAATAAGCATAGGTGTACAGCTCAAAGGCCAATACCCACTGATCTAGGCGATCAATAAGAGGGGCCACTGACACGGACTGGGCTGGCATCTGAAGAAGAGCGCCAAGCGAAAGATTGTTGCATGCCACCTGCTCCCACAGTTGACGGAATGCAGTCAACAAGTCTTGGAAGGGAACTCCAAAGCATGAACTGCTCAATGTTGCATATGAAGCTGCAATAAAGTGACACATGGTAAATAAATACACTCTTGCAAGAACCCAGAACTGACAGTGCTGTGGCATTTTCCCACATCTGTAACCTGTTGTTTCAACAGACAGGAAACTGAGTCTTTTTTTTTTGTTTTTTTTTGTTTTAAGCATTCATGCTACATTATAGTTTCATTCAGTATATAAATTTAATCGCATTGATCGTTCTATAAGGCAGATTAGGAATAATGGTGTGGAACAATCAGGTTTGCCTAACAAAACCTAACCAAACAAATTCGGCGGTTTTTTTTGGGTGCAAACCTCCTGAAAAAACTCACACTCACTCACACCATAACTCACCAAACACACACCATATTTTACCGTTGTTTTCCCTGTTCCTATTAAAAATCATCGGCTTGTGGCCAGACCCTAAATGCAACAACAGTTAACCTAAATAAAAGGTTAATATTTCCTTTTGTAATAAATTATTAATTATTTTGAAGATGTTTTTAAGGAAAGATTTGGTAAAATGGTGATGGCATTATTATGTTAGTAGTAGTGGTGCACCGATACCATAATTTTGATTCCGATTCCGATTCCGGTTCCATACAGATCCGATACCGGTTCCGATTTCCACATAGCAGTGCCACAGTGAATTGAAAAAAATTAATAATAATGAATTAATTATTTTCAAGGAGTACAGGATTCTAGTGTATTAAATTGAGAAACATACTATACAAAAATTCCAGTGAATAACAGGATATGCTGATTTTTCCAACATAATTTCTCACTAGACGACTCCTAATTGGGAGGCAAAACGTTGCGAATTATGTCGCCTTTGTAATTATAGTATACGGCATCCATTTTTCATTTAATTTATCTTCCTTTATTAATGTTATAGCTTTAACACGGCTCCACCATTACCACCTTTTGCTGAACCAGTTGGGAATGTGAGTCTGCAACTGACTTTTTCACGTTTTGGCCTCCAATCAATCTTATAACAGACTCCGTTGACTTTGCTGAATTCGTATGCCCGAAACTGCAACTCACATTACATTAGAGTCAGTATGATGTTACACCTTGCGGGAGCAGATTACTTGGTTAACATTGTATTGGTAAGGAGTTTGACAAAATCGACATCAGCAATCAATTCGTTACGATCGAATGGTATGCTGGTCACTTATTGACTGATCAAATCGTGACCAGTGATCATTATGCCCTTTCCTTTCTAATGTTTAAACACAATTTATACTACAGTGCACTTACCATCTTTTGTCAGCGGATCAAGCACTGTATCTCGTAGCAGTGTTAACGTCTGGTAGAAGCAGCGCTCAGAGGCAGCCAGTTCACGGACTGTTGTCAGGTGAGGCGACGCAGTGTGATCAGATATGCAGCCACACAAGAAGCCTCCAGCAAACACCTGACGTGCCACGTGCTTCTAAAAACCAAACTTATCATTTAATTAAAGAAGAAAAAGTTACGTCACTATGCAGTATGCACTTTATCACGTGTAAAATTAAGTCTGTCAGGCCATGCAAAGTTATACATATTTTATTTACTCGAGTGTGTCTTAAATTAATGCATAACAATTTTTTTTCATACAAGGGGACGTTCACAAATTACGTAACGCCTGGAGGAAGGGGGGAGGGGGTGGGGAGTGTCGCAACATTATTTTTTGCTAATTTTTTTAGGTAAAGTTTTAGCTAAACTGCTTTTCTAACTTCTTCTTACGACTTAAATTTGTTTTTAAAATCACCAGTTATTCCGCTCCTCGATACTAAGTACAGCTTATAAAAACCAAAAAAAAACTATACAACTGGGAGGGAGGGGGGGGGGGGTAAGAAAATGTTACGTATTGGGGGAGGGCGGTCATGCCAAGTGTCACACTGGTGTTGCAAAGAGGGGGAATTCGATGGGGGCAAACATTTGCTTAGTGGTCAGAAGGGTTGGCTATCCGCCAAGTGAATACCGAATCGAATCTCACGATCAACATACAGAACTTGAAAAATAGCTTAAAAGTCGTCTAATGTTGCGAAAAAGATACCAAC
Organism: Lithobius niger; assembly: GCA_023313725.1. Classification (NCBI taxonomy): domain Eukaryota; kingdom Metazoa; phylum Arthropoda; class Chilopoda; order Lithobiomorpha; family Lithobiidae; genus Lithobius; species Lithobius niger. Next base: position 200,319 of record JAHWFP010032594.1, read on the forward strand.
AACAGAGTCATAGGATTGCTCTTTTATCACTATTTTGATCACTTTTTATTTGCAAATACGACAACAGAAACTGTGAGCAAGAACAACATATCTTTTTATAGCTACGGTATATATTAATATACAAATAGTACTTACCTCACTGGCAACGGGCACCATTACCGGTTGGGTTGTTCCAATTGCTCCAGACAAAGCCACAAGCCTAAAGAAGATATATATTGCATCTACTATCACGTCGTGTTGACAAATTATGTTAGAATGAATTTCTACGGTAGCATGCATAAAACAATTACATAAAAAATTGCCGACTTATAGTGCAGCATTCTAGCTTTAACAAAGCCACATCGCCACACTTACCTCGACGTGGTGTTTCCACTGCACATCTTGAATACAGTACTTCCGACCAAAAGAGATTTGTACTTTGCTTCTGTACCTTTGTGATACCGTTTGTAATGCTTTTTTACAAGTTATTCAAAATGAGTTCCAGTCCACGTGCAACTCTTTCCATCGATGTTCGTAGCACAATGCAATGCACATATTTTGAAACTTTAACTAGCTAACCACCTCTCACGTGGCCGGCTACAGTGTATTTAAATGCAACGCAAAAGTCGAGCAGCACCAAGCGATGCTCCGAAGTCGTATCGTTAGTTCATAGAATTGCATGTGCGTTCGGAAAGGGTAGCCAGAGATGTAGTAAACACAATAAATATATATGAACAATAGCATGAAAGTTTGACTGTTAAAACTGTATTTCTATATGTACGAGTCAAGTGAGGGTCTGTTGTGAAAAGAAACAATGAATATTTTTCCCCTCTGGAAGTCAAATTGTACTGCAGAAAGGTTCACGTACTGCGACGTATTGTTGCGCTAATTCTGCTGCAAGGTTAGAACATATCATGGCAAACCAATGAATTTAGGAACACACCATGCATTTAGGTAACAAAGATATTTTTTTCTTTTGACGTACAGTAATAGTAAAAAAGGTAGTAAAAAACCATGCAGCAACACCTTAACTACCGACGTCAAAAAAGAAAGAAATTAAAGATAAGCTAGCCTAAATAAAGTTTAGACTATTACAGAAACAGAGAGAATACACTACTCACCCATCCGTACCAGGGACAGGCCTGGATAAATAGGTAAACCCAAGTTCTATTTACTATTTGGTTAAATTTGACAACTTCTAGTAAATTTTGTATTAGTGCTTACCCTTCTTGCTTGCCGCAATAGTAGACTTCGGTCTGTACTCCACGGTCAGCCAATAAGACTGTATGTTTGCTGCCTGCAGCAATGTCCCATACCAAAGCACTCAATTCAAGCTGAAAACAAATTTTATCTCAATTCATAATGATTGAAACTGAAATATAGATTTGACTCGTAGGAATCACACGGCCATAGAAGAGGATAAGCACGAGAATGTTGAGGATTCATGCTAAAAAGTAACGCTTAAATAAAAAAAAAAGGAAATACTCAATCGCAATTTGCGAATTTTCGATAAGCTGTAGACGAAAAGATGTAAAATTTCAGTCCTATCTTCTTCAGCCTCCCACAATAAGTGTGTCATTCTGTTTACATCGTTGTTTTGCTCTTGCTATCTTCGTTAGCAGACAACGACCCAGGTCTGTACCGTAGCCCTCTGTATTCACTGGGAGGACTCGCTCGTGTTTTCTTTGTGCCAGTTTCGTGCGAGACGCTCAATTCTTGGCTAATGAACTGTCGGATTCCTAGATTGGATGGGTCTTGTAAGTTCATTAAGGTCTTGCCAGAATTAATTTCGTGCGGGATAGCAAGTGATTCAAGGTGTCTCAGGTTTCGATCACTCGTCAAATTCGATGTTAAAAGTGTTGTTGTTTTACTCCATTTAATCATGTGACTAGTGTCCATGCAATGAGATGCGATGCTATTAGTTGCGTCCTGACTTCATACGTCTGCCATATGCTGACCCACTCTTGAGTGTACACCTTTCCGTGTTTCACCTACATATGCAGCATCACACTCGCTCAAAGAAGCACATTTGTGGAAGCCTGTAGAAAATAGGAGGACTGAAATTTTACATCTTTTCGTCTACAGCCTATTGAAAACTTGCAAAATACAATTGAGTATTTCCTTTTTTGAATTTAAGCTTTACTTCTTAAAATCTGAACTTTCAACATTTAAAGTACACGATAGTGAGCTTATTTAGTTATTTGCCAATGTTAAGGAACTTGAAAATCCACCACTTCTTGTTTTAATGACTTTTCAATGATTTTAAATTCATTTGGGAAGGGCACGCAAACCAAAAAGGAATTGGTCAGGACTAATATTTTGTTTATCTCGATTAACTAACAAACATACTTACAAGTTTAATTTCGGCATACTTAAATCATATTTCATTGATTTAACACCAGATTTGGTTCAGTTAATTCCACAAATGTGCAATACTCAAATAGTTCGAGCAGATCATGAAACTTCTACTCGAACTCTGCTCTACTTTTCGCATCCATACTAGAAAAACTCAAATCAGGAGAACATAGGAGTAAGTGTCTAGTTTGTCGAAATGTGCGTGATTTTCTTGTGAATTGACTTTTTCGGAATCAGGAGAAAGTGCGATAACTTCTAGGGATCGACCGAATCTACTTTTACTAAGGCCGTGCAGGTACCAATACTGGTACCAGGATTGGCTGCAGATACCACTGGTATCAGTATCGGGCCGTCATCGACTTGTTTTTTTCCAGAATTGGCATTTTCATACATTAATAATATGGCATATTGTCCCAACGCTTCTAAAAATTAAGCAGTTTTTAAATAAATAATCTGCTTGGTTTTAATCTTGTTGCACCATAAAGTGTTAGCGAACAATTCCTTTGTAAACGTTCGTTATACCATTAAATTATTGACGTATCAACATGTTCTGCATTAAGTTACCATTTGACATTGGCATTGGCACCAGCTTGGTATCGACATTGGCACAATGTCGGCAAATGACCAATAGCACCAGTACTGTGATCGAAACGGGTAAACGGGCACCAGTATCAAACTGGTATCGGAATGGCGGCACCGGCACAGCCTTAACTTTTACCAAACCCGGATTGAATCCGGATAATTTACAACATTTGGTGAACCAGATCCGGATCCTAATCGCATCCAAATTAAAACATTTGTTCATTGTTTCAGCCCTTTGCATTTTAAACAGACCACATTTTCTTTCTAGCTGAGTAAAGTAGTAAATTGAGTCAAGTTTAAAGACTTGAGTATTAAATTGACCTCCAATAGACTGAAAATTCTCCATAGTACGCTGACTTCCACAATACAGATAGTCAGGGCCGGATTTAAGCTCTTGCCGCCTGTAGGGCCAACCATAATGCCGCTCTTCAATGTCCCAAAACTTCCCCTGCCCCGGACTCTTACTAAATATTTAATTTCCCCCCTTCCACATCCAGCACCTTAATTTGTATGTTCATTTGCAACCATGAAAAATTGGTACAGCAAAAATAACTTGTACTGTGTTACTGAGCAAAGTAATTAAAAGTAGCCTATTTCCGTTGCCCTTTGAACTTAAATTAAGAAATTTTAGGGATTTACTTACTAGGGCCTTGTCCCTTTCTTCCCTTGTTTCCCACTTAGTTTAACTCGCTCATTTTATTATGCTACTAGATCAACGCATAACCAACCTAACACAAAGTGGCCAGGCAATGAAAAGTTTGTAAATAACGTAACTATGTTTTGAATAAAAAGTCAGTAGGCCCTACTCACGTATAGCCTAGGCCCAACCGGCATCCAGTCAGTTCTGATACGACACTGACTTGATGGAGAAAAAACTGTTGAAGTGTTATACCCTGAACAATACGCAGATATTTTTGAAAAAAAATTAGCCTTTGTCAACCTCAAAATCGGTCTACGTGGTACTGTACCGTTACTGTTGTGGAAAGCATTACTGATATGTATTGCGCACGATAGCAACAACTTATTTACAGCGTCATCTCTTGACACGAAGCGGTATTTAGTAACGTTTTTAGTCTGATCTGAGATTAGCTTAATTCTAACAATTGATGGCGCTAGCAGTTAGTTAATAAATTTTCATGAAAGGTGGGGAGCCCGTAAAACTCGCACTAGCTTTTTTCACATACAATTGTGTTTAAGTCGTCATGCCGCCCTTAATAAAGTGCCGCTATAGGCCCGGGCCTCTCGGGCCTACTTATAAATCCAGCCCTGCAGATAGTTCCTTACACTAGAGTATACATTTTCGCAACTTGTTCATTAGTTTTTCCCTTATCACGTGTGGAAAAGTTTATGGTAGCCATTTGAAATTAGCTCCATTGGAAAGCTGGTGAAAAATCGCTTCTGATGGTACATTGGAATATCAAAATCGGCCAAAAATTAGCAAAGTTATTAAAAAATCGTCTGGACATTAAAAATTTTGCCGAATCTCAATCTTAAAGATGCGGCTTCAGATCTGGTACGAATTTAGATTCGGTCGATCCCTAAGAACTTCACCAGTTTTTATTTTAACATTCCAATAGACAAAATTCGTCGTCTCGATAAGAACGTTCCAATGGTGCAAATTAAAAGCTGGTAACACAAACCGTTACGTTATATCCTAAAACTGGAAAACTGTTTGTAGACCCACAGTCGTTAAATAGCACCTTACTTATCCAACAAATTCAAAAGACACTTGCGAACTATGCTTGCTTCTTCCCCGACAATGTTGTGACTAAGTATGAAATAGAAAGCGATATCTACTTTGTTCCACATTATGTTTTCAGAAAACTGACAGTATGATGCTACGTCTTCTTCCAGTACGAGTACAAAAAATCCGTAAACATCCCATTCGTAAACTCTAAGAGTAACTATGTTGAGTCTACAAGTGTGATATCCACATGTATTTGCACTTTTAGTGCAAGGAAACGAGTCGTCATCCAGTCAGTTTTCTGAAAACATAATGTGGAACAAACTATACGGCATGGACACTACCACATTCTACCGACGTATATGCATATGACAGCTCCTGTAAGCTTGTTGCCACGTTAGCTTAGGTTGATAAAGAAGAGTAAATGTCATGGATTTTTGTTTGAATTACCTTGATCTGCTGTGGGGAATAACTGGGCATCGTATGCTCAGCATTTCCTAGTTGTCCATGGGAGTTGTAGCCCCAGGCATAGACCTGTCCTCCAGCCGACAGTGCCACTGTGTGAGACTGGCCAGCAGCCACTTTGATGACGTTGCGACTACGCAAGACATTAACGCAGCACGGCTGAAGTCTGAATAAAACAAGCAGGAGTATAAATGCCATGACGGTGCATGCACAAAATCTAAATGTTAACGAGGCCTATTTGAACCATACAGTTAAACCTCGTTATAACGTTGCATATCACAAGCACATACAAAATTGTGTCATAGTAAGGGTAAAACACAAGAACAGACAACAGTCAGGAGTAGAAACCGCCTGATGAAGATTGTCGGCTGAGTATTTAACATCTCCAGCACATTATGACTATCGAAAATTCACCAAGATTGTTAATATCTTGAACTTTAAAATTTTGCGTAAATTATGCGTTGTATTTAGAAGTATTTGTTGTTATTGAGCATAAGCGTGATATTGACTGTTGGATGTCTTATTCAAGAAAAACTACTAAAAACATAATTCGTTTATAAAGATAATAGGGATGGGTCGGTTTCATTTTTTCAACTTCGGTTCCGGTTTTCATGCCCACAAAACCGCGGTTTCGGTTTCGGTATCGGTTTTTGCCACCATCCACCCAAACCAGTTATTTCTAGTTCGTTTTATTGTAACATTAGTATTACTAGCTTCTAACTCACTCCTGCTTTCACTTTTAGCAGTGTCATAGACAATGGACATAGCACCATTTTCCTCTACTATTTTCGTTTTAATGACTGTCATTTACACGTACAAAATGATAATTATTAAAAAAAATTAGAAAAACGGATCAATTTTTGATTTTCCGAACACCGTACAAAAAACCGACACAAATTCCAAATCGGTTTCGGTTTCCAGTAAAAACTGAAAATTTGGTTTCGGTTACCGACCCAACCCTAAAAGATAACCCTGATTAACATCGCAGTGCTAAAGATCAATGAGATCGAAATAACGGGGTTTTACTGCACAATATTAGCTTGTTAACAAATACCTGTCCAAGGCATCACCTTGTCCCAGCTGACCCATATTTCCCCGTCCCCAACTCCACACTTCTGTTGCAATGCAAGCCTTTTCATCGATTGCCAAACGTTTCTTCTGTGGGCTAGGTTCGAGTGCAGCACTGGACACGCCCGCCAATGAGGTGTCGAGACTAGCTACTCGACTTGATCGTGACATCTTGCGCTTCGCCTCCACCTTGAGCGAACTAGCACGCGTTACCGACGACTTACGGCCAGATTCGATATTAAGAAGATTGTCCGACTCTTCTTCGCCAACTTCTTCCACTCCAGCTTCAATTTCGTCCAAGAGAAATTCTAACCCATTGAGTCCCAGGCCCTGCAGGAGTTCAGCTGCATCGTCAAGCGTTCCCAAACCGACTCCCGAGACATCAAACTCGTGGTTCATCGGTTTTGAAACAAAGCCGAACCGGTCGGCTGTGTTAATCACTCCCGACATCACCATGTTGGTTAGGGTGCTCACATTTTGACGCAGCGCCTCCGTTGTGGCCTCGTACACAAACACAGGATCCCGCCCAGAGTTAGCACCTGGCGACATGGCACTGGCGAAGCTCGAAAGACGTTGCGCTAAGAACTCTTTCGCTGACTGCGCATCAATAAGTGGCGGACTATGGCAGCCAACACTTTTAGTTCGTCGTACCTCCACTGCTTGACCAACAGTTGCTGTCTCCTCACTAATACTAGTTTTCTGCAAGTAACAAAATACAGAAGCTACCTTTAAATATTTTAAACTTATATGACAAGTAACGTTGAAAAAAAAAATACTTTAAATAGCCTAATTCCCAAAAGGAAAAGGAAAGCCAATAAAATGTTTCTCGGTCTAAAAACAGGAAAATTTCCAGAGGACTTTTTTACCAAATGTGGGCTAGGCTACACTTCACAAAACAACTTCTCAACAACACTGCTGCTTCTTCGCGACAAACTATAATATATGACGGTAAATACTAACAACCAATATGCAATAAGTCCCCAACGGGTTGGACTTTACACGGTGCTGGATGCAAGGTAACAGGATCAGAGAAATAATCCAGCAGATATGGGTTTGACTTGCAGGACATTTTAATACTGCAGTTTTTAAATTTTAGTCACATTTTGATAAATGTTTTTCTGTGTATCTTGTTGTTCAATTTGTCATCAAAAACCGGCAAGTGGCAACTATGCGGTTTCTTGGTTTCTTGGCATTCTTGGTTTTGAAATTGTGCTATTCTCATTGTCTACTTTTTAGTAGTAAATGACCTTTCAAAGTAGTCTCTGTTCCTGAATTTTCAACAAAACTTGTCTGCTTAGACACATGCAAGGATTAACACAGATTAAGGGTCATGCAAAGAATATTTATTAGCTTGAATGGTTTAATTTTATTGGCATCAAATGTCTAAGAAATTAATTTTTTAATTTGCGGACCAAGTGTTGCAGTTGGCGATTAAAATTTGTCTATCTACCGGACGTCAGCTAGTTAAGAAACTATGAATGTGCACCTATGGGATTAGCCATATTTTACACAGTTATCAGTTACCCATTGCCACCACTAGTTATGTATGTCTGTCTGTTGGTATGCGTAAAAACAGGGGAAGCAGGGAAAGTTGAAACAAAGTTTAACAGAAAAGATGAAAATAAAACTGTTGCAGCAGCAGTCCCTGAAACACCTTTGCGGACTTCGCTTGACCTAAGACTACGTATTGATTTTTCTACCGAAGGGAACTAACAGTGCTAACAAAACCAGTTAAAATCACCAATAGAGCTCTCACCAATAAGGCTTGGTGAAGCCAGTGCACTTTTTGGCTTGTTAATCAATCGGCAATGTTTTTGTCTGTCGCTAAACCTAGACAGCACTATATAAAACCAAATTACAGTAGCTACTAGCTTTCATTTAAAACTTGGTTATCAAATATTTTATTACCTCAACATCATCTTTTACTTCTCCACTGTCTTCCCCTCCCCCAGAAGATGTCGAATCGTCCCCCTTTCCATCGGAAGAATCCTTTTTAAAATCAAACGAACGAGCTGTTGTGAGTATCTTGGTCCCAACAGCCGATTCCGACATGCTGCGTAGTAGCTTGGCCTTCAGAGCAGCACTGACCGGGAGTCGCCCCGGATACTTCGTCGTTTCTTCAGCTGATGGAAGGGACTGGGCATCAACGACTTCCCACGATACAGTCTCCTGACTGCTACCATTACCAGCCGTTTCTACTTTTACAGCCACTTCATTTAATTCTGGTGTGGAAGTGTTTTGAGACTGTATATCCGTGTTCTCCTCCAAGGTCCCTTCTGGTTTTTCGGCGACGTCAGCTTTATGGGACGATGGCGGTGCCGAACTTGCTCGTCCGTCGCCATTGCGACTGGCTAGGGCATGCAAAATGTCCGGCACTGACCGTCTTTGTTCGCCGTAGCGGAACCGCTGAAGCTGCCGAAGCAAGGGAAGGGCACTCTCGTGAAGCGGGGTTGGGGGAGGAGTTTCAAGAGGAAGACCCAAGGGACAAACGTGAGCTGAACCATTATTTACACATACGGAACCCTTTTCACACAACTTGCACACAACTTCATCTTTGTCTCCGTTTTCCTCCGGCTCAGAAGAAACGTTAATTGTTGTAGAAACTAAAGCTACTGTATGGTAGCCACCACATGTCACTGAAGCTACGTAATGTCCACGAAGAAAATCTAGCCTTAGGGGCGCTGTTGAGCGTGGTGTGTTGAGAATTCCAAGCGCCACTCCCGACCCCCACATCCACACTTCGTGGTTATCTGTCAACGCAGCAGTGTGAGCGTCCCCACAACTCAACTGCACCACACCCACAAACGGCCGTTTGGCCTGTGTCCGATGCACACACTCATCCGGAGTCACAGGAAATTGTACGCGACGAGGCACAGACAGTGTTTCCTCGTCAGCGCCGCACTGACCGCTCTCATTGTTACCCCACATGTACACATATCCTGTTTCAGTGACAGCACCCGAGTGCCGTGGTCCACAGGAAACATCAACCACAATTTGGCTGTCCAATGCTGGCACACGAGAAGGTTCTTCTAAATTTTCAGAAGAAGAACCGTTTCCTAGTTGACCTGAAAAGTAAAAAAAAAAAGCTTGATTCATTAACCATTGTCAATAAATCAGTATCATAGGCCGATTAATGCTAAAAACTGGATGTAAAGCTCTACATAAAATATCCTTAAAATTAGTGAAATACAAAAAGAACTACGCAAATTGTGATATACACGGGTTCTTGGTGTTAGGTTCCGGCCTCGCTTATATTTTGTGTTGGAATAATGATTGACTTAGGTTTTCTCCCCTTGTTTCACTGATTTTAAGGATTTTTTCTTTTTGTGGAGCCTTATATCCTCCACAACACTCTAGCACTTTCTACACAAATATCGGTTTTTATCTCCTGAAATGGTTACGTTTAAGGCTGTACCGAACAGATTTAGCCGAACAGGTTTCGGCAGATTTTGGGCTGATCGGCAAAAATCGGTTAGGCGAACAAAAACCCGCAGATTTTCGATTTTTGCCAGGCCCTTGACAATAAATAAATTCTGTTTTTCCACATGTTTGTTATCTTTTGTTTTAATTTAGGTTAGGCCTACATGTTTTACATTTTGTAGGCTAAGGTTAATAACAGACAAATTTTTACTTTTATTTGGGTAAAAAAAATGTATTCCAATGTTTTCATTAGCCTACAAGTTTGTGTAACGCAGAAAAAAAAATTGTTAAAAATCTGAAGCCATCGGTTCGGTTAAATCGGATCGGTACACCAATCAGTTTGTAGCTGATCGGATCGGAATCTGTTTGGCAGAAAAAATGCTGATCGGTACAGCCTTAGAACCACAAACCATACTAGAACCACACTAGAACCATACTAGAACCATAAACCATACTAGAACCACAAAAATAAATAAACACATAAACTAATTAGGTTTTAAAATTATCGACCACTCAATCACCAAAATCACAACAATGGATCTGCACTCTGCTTAAAATTTTTCCAGCGCGTCTTGTATACAAATACAAGAAAGACAAGATACAATTTCTGCTTCGAGGAGAATTCAACAACGTGCTATACGAAAAGTGGCACTGCATCGGAGGCAACGTGCAACGGCCTGATCAAAACAAAGCAAACAAACGGACAAGATGAAGATACGGTGATGATCTGTAGTTGCCTGCGGAAGCTAGACAGTCTGAGCTTTTTTATCTCCAGAATTAAGACTATTGGAAATTTACAAGGATATTGGGGATATCTTCTCCATTGAAATACCGCATTTCCGATTTTATGATGAACTTTAACTTTTAAAGTAAACAACGTGAAAGTTTTAGAAATATCAAAATGTATTTTTTGCTCTGGTGTTAATAGTAACCGTATGCTCCCCACTCTCTTTTAATAACGAAAAACAGCCACGTAGTTTACTCAGCACTTTTTCCTCCCATTTCCTTAATGGAACGATGTCAAGAGACAGTTTGAAGCGGAAGGGGGGAAGAAGGACGCACCATCCTGGATCCGCCTCTTCTTGGGCAAAACTCGCCTACTCAAAAATTGATCATAACCGTAAGCAACAATGGGGATGGGTGGGAAGAGAAACAAATACGTAGGAACTTCTAGCAGGATACGTACAAAAAGCACTCCTTACTACCTCCATGTTGTATTGAATTCATCCTTTTTTTTTTTTACAGTTGATAACGGTCTGGACTTGAGACCAAAACGTCGTGATACAAATGTTTATTTATGAACTACACTTCTTTGGCTTTTGTTTTTTGGAATTTTAATTTAGCCTAACTGTTTATTGAAACCATGACGATGTTACTGGCTTCCCTCCCTTTTAGAACAGGGCGCAGCTAAACCTACATCACCAACACAATTCACCAAAAGAACCACCAACACTACCCCTCTTCTATCCCACAATCCCAGCAAAATCCTCTTCCATTCCAAAGTCTCTTCCCCTTCTCCACACATCCCACAAGTCATATCCTCATCCTCCCCAACTGTGCTCCAAAGCAACTCCCTAGCCCCATAGCAGAATTGTCTGCCACTGTCTGCGACAACAATTGTCAGGGAAAAATTGTCTGCAGCTAATCTTCGTATGGTTATGTGCATAGTTATTGGTTTTTACTGAATAACTTTTCAGTGCTTTATTTTATTGATCTGGCTCTTCCACGAACGGAATGGTCTCCTCGAGATGATTAAAATGGTGTATTGGAACGTCCAAAACGGTCAAAAATTGGCGAAACGGCAGAAATTTTGTCAAAATGGCACGATTTGTCGGCGACTGTGCCAGATTATCTGCGGCATAGTTGCACGTCGCACCCGTTTCTGCCTTCGGGCTCCCTAGTAACAAGAGCCTCCGCCCTACCCCTGAACAAAAGAACACTCCCCCAGTCTCCGACACAGCCCTGGTTTGCATGAACACTGCACAGTCCTAAGTCACAAAAACTGTTTAATCGAATTCCCAATTCCCGTAATGTTTAGAATTCCGACATAAACTTTGTAGTTTTTATCCAGGTTTAATAAGACCGCTAACAGTTAAGTGGTTTTCAGGAGAGCATGCGTGGTTTTTTTTTCTTGGCACATGAAACATTTTTTATCACAGTCTTAAACGAACTTTCGTTATCTTGGAGTGGAACTTACAGCCGTCCTGACAGATGACGCTCATGTGAGAAAGATTTGTAATGAGTTCTGTAGGTCAGCTAACATGGTGCTACATACCTTCAGCTTTGCATCTGATGAATGTAAAATCCAGCTTCTTAAGACTCGTGCTACTGGACTCTACGGCATTTCAACATGTGTCGACTTCCGGAAAACAACCATGAAAGAGCTTGCTGTCCTTTATCATGGTGCGATCAAGAGGGTTCAACACCTTTCTCGACACTGTCACAACCATCAAGCCTGTCGTGATGGCAAAATGTTCATGCTCGACCTTGCAGTGCTGATGAAGCAGGCTGCCCTGTGGCCTGTGGAGAACGATTCTGGCCTCGACCAATCAGCTAGTAAAGACTTGCTGGAGTGGCCCCGAAAGCTGGGGCTTTGGCTTGGACGGCACTGTTGCAAAAGGACTACTGTCACTTGGTGGCTGGTGGAAAGTTCGAACACCAAGGGACCTAGCAATTTTGCGGCAACTTGCTCATGACCATGTTCATGGCATGGCAGTCCTGCAAGATGCTGAGGATAGTCTGTTGCCCTAATTCTCTTTCCCTGAGCTGTAGTTGCCCTCAATGTTTTTTATCAACTTTTTTGTTTTTTATAATCTTCATATTGTACCTTGTGTAATTTTAAAACTACAATCTTCTTCCATGATCGCACAATTTCATACATAAGACACTCACAGAGTCTTGCTAATTTTCGACAGCAATGCTACTGTCATCATCAGGCACTTCAAAGGAAAAATTGGGATCCTGGTCACATTCTTGCTGTTTGCCAGAATTTGAATTTGGCAGAACATGTAGCCTCCTGTATTTACAAGGTAGTGGACCATTCATGCTGTCTTTAGAAGGTAGTGGGCCCTTCTTGCTGCTACTAGCTCTCCAACAACGCTCTAACTGCTCACTCAAGTCCCTCCCTACAAGGTGTCTCACATGGTCCACTACCTTGTAAATACAGGAGGCTACGTGTTCTGCCAAATTCAAATTCTGGCAAACAGCAAGAATGTGACCAAGATCCCAATTTTTCCTTTGAAGTGCCTGATGATGACAGTAGCATTGCTGTCGAAAATTAGCAAGACTCTGTGAGTGTCTTATGTATGAAATTGTGCGATCATGGAAGAAGATTGTAGTTTTAAAATTATTCAAATGTTTCATAGTACTGGTAATGATGTTTTTAGTGTACCTTGTGTATGGAACATACAGAAATAAATAAATAAATAAATAAAAAAAAAATCCAGAACTCGCATACATGCTTTCACCAAACCCTTCCTGGAGTCGATGACCATATCAACCTACTGCTCCATTCACACAATCGCCTCGAAACGAATCTATGAGCCTTTGGGAGGTGTGTAACAACTGCCAACTCTGGTCTAAAGAAGGAGTTTTATTTAGTGTGCTATATTCGCTCCCTGAACATAGAAGCTGGCCTAAACTATAGATATTGTACTTCCAGCTATTGAATTGTTTTGTTCGGTAAAAAAAAAAAATAAAGGACGTCGCCAACATTTGAAAAATTGCGAATAAAGTGTAAAAAAAAAACACTGCCGCCCGCGTCAATTTAATTTAGCACAATACCTGAGAACCATTTAATTAATTTTTAGTGGCTTAAGAGACAAAATTGAATGTAAGCCCTTTTTACATTGTTGGCTACATGTTGTCGATAGTAACTGAACAGAAGTACAGTATAACCTCGTTAATAAGAACTCGGATAAGAAGAATTCCCGCTTAATAAGAACTTTTTTCAAGATTTTGGTTGGTCAGCTACTCATTCAGTACTAAATATATACGGCTATAACGAACTCTGTTAATACGAATGTACGGATAAGACGAACAAATATTTACAATTCCAGCTTATTTTTACGAATTTGCCCTTCGTAACAGTTTCTTCCCCCCCCCCTCCCCCCTTGAATTTCGTTTCATTCCACACAAAACATCGATCACTAGTCGACTCCATATTGCGAAGTGATAGAGTTTTGTCCGTTTGTGCAAGCGCGAAGGTCAAGGACGAACGCAGTATACAGTACACACATCAAAACAAGGCATCCTATACAGGTAGACTGAATTTTTTTAAAAGTGGCAGCCCAATTTCTCTCGTCCGTTTAATAAGAACTATGGTTAATAAGAACATTTTTAGCTGTCCCCTTAAAGTTCGTATTAAAGAGGTTTTACTGTATTCCTGATGTTAGATTCAGTTTTCATTTCCTCGTAGTACTTGTCATTCTAGGGACATTTTTCTCCGAGAAATAGGCAGGGTCATAATTTTAATCCCACTGCAAAGTTACGATGCATGACTCAGTGTTTACGGAATTTGCAGTTACAATGATTTTGCATGAAATGGGAGGGGGAGAGGAGGAATTAACGAGTATGGTAATGTTGATCAGCAGAAAATAATTACGAAAACTGCAAAGATATTTCTTGCAAGTCCAAAAAGAAGTACCCAAGGGGTGCCAAAGCAAGAGGGTGCCTGTGCCATGGCACAATGGCCAGCATATTCCACAGGGTTTAAGTAAATTATAGACTCACAATACAATAAATGCACACATACGACAAGAACCATATACCACTACAAAATGTACTGAATAAGCAGCAAGTACAAACTATGAAATAGCAAATTCTTTTTGAGGTCTACCGACCAAACGGCGACTGCAGCTGGATAGAAATTCGCGAAGGTTGACCGGAACTATAAGTGCTTACCATGCGAGTTGCTGCCGACCCCATAAACACAGCCATCTTCTGTCAGTACGAGGGCATGACTCTGACCGAGTGCTATTTTCTTCACCTGCTTCAGTCCAGGCATCGGTGTCTGGACAATGCCTTGACCAAAGCCACGCCAAAGGCAACCAGCACCTTCTTGAGCAGCATTCCACTCCCTGAATCATACAAATTATCTGTGAGCGTCAATTAGGAACCGTGCACGTACGACATGATGGAAGAAGGGGGATTCAAAGAGTGTGACATTTTCGGACCGGGGGATGGGGGAGGATCACTAAATTTATGATGTCACACAGTCTTGTTTTTACCAAACAATTGAAGGAAAAATAATACTTTACCACAAATGTGGAACTCGCGGCTAAAGTTCTTTTTAAATTTTCGGTGATAAGCGATCACCTTCTTCAGAAAAGAATTACCACACTTACATCACGGTAACGAAAACGAGTCCATTTGCATTTCAAACTTCGTGCACGTGAGTCAGTTCGTGGCAACCACTGATCAATAACTTATGTTGTAACTGACTTTGTGCTGAACTTTCGCCGTTGAGTTCTACGTGTGTGGTAAAGTGTTATTTTTCCCTCAGATGTCGTCAATTTTGTTGAAAAAATGGGGAAAGCCCATGGGGAGAGCCTTAAGAAGACAGGAGGACAAAAACATACCAACTAGTTTTTGTCAATCTCTCTGTCGAACATTCGCAAATACTGAGCGTAGTGTACGCATTTCTCAGCCCTCGCCAGAGAAATGTAGAAGATCACCAAGTTGTAGCTGATAAAGGTCCTATTCGCCGAATGACAGGTTGCAGCATCTAGCGCCGTTTACCATTATTTAGTTCTAAGTAGCACTTGACAAACGAAGGAATGCGCAAAGAAATTTCATTTTAATACACAACAAACTAGCCACGTAGGCTACATTACTTACGTACGGAGGAATTAATTATCAAATGTAAAGGTAGTGCATCCACGTGCAGTAGGGAGCAAGCGGTCAAGGTTAACGATATCACTGTCACTAGATGGCGCCCATCTAGTAGTTCAAAAGCTGCATTTCAAAACGAGCGATATATAGAAAAAAGTTTACTTCCAATAGAGTGGAAATTCTCCATATTACGCTTACTTCCACACTCCAGATAGTTCCTTATCTAGCAAATTTTCGAAGGTAAGTTGAACTGAATGCAAAATGGAAACTGAGAGGTTGGTAACGGCCTACTAAAGACGTGAGGCTTGGCAGTGACGAATGGCCTTCTAAATTCGGGAGGCTCAAACTCGGACGGAGAACTTGTTCACAACGAAGAATGTAAACAGAAGATAAACT
This sequence comes from Lithobius niger, assembly GCA_023313725.1. Lineage (NCBI taxonomy): Eukaryota > Metazoa > Arthropoda > Chilopoda > Lithobiomorpha > Lithobiidae > Lithobius > Lithobius niger. Next base: position 216,100 of record JAHWFP010032594.1, read on the forward strand.
TACCTTCGAACAACCCGAAGTAGACGGCAGGCTGCAGTCGAAAATTTGCTAGATAAGGAACTACTGGAGTATGGAAGTAAGCGTAATGAGCGTCAACGTTACGGACTTTTTTTGTGAAATAGAAAAAAGTGCACATGATGCCGATAGGCTTAACTTTACTGCTTGCCTCCTGGTGCACGTGGACGCACTAACTTTACACTCAATAAAAAAGAAATTTGTATGTTCCTTCTCCTGTTGAAAGTAAGGGCTAGATAGGACTAGATATCGGCAAATGGCTATAGATGCTGTAGCTTGTTATTTGGTGGCGATCCCCCTTTAAGGCACGATTTTGCTATGAAGCATTTGTAGCTGAACCCCTTATCTGGCTTAGTGCTTCGATAAATTTACGAGCCTCAGACATACAAAATGTTCAGTTTGGCTGTAAGTCAATGCAGTTTCATTTTTTCGACGCCGCTGGAGGTAATCGATGGTATCGAAGCTGGTAAATTTCCATTGGAAGATTTTCTAATTAATTTCGTGGGAAAGCTACTTTCCGATTGTGGCGAACCGCTGGCAATTTGCATGAGCTAGCTAGTCACGAAGACTATCGTAATGATCGTAAAACTCTTAATCTCAACGTTTATGCCGTGTTTTTATTCAGGGAAAGCTCATGAAACGCTTTATAGTTTGGAAACCAAATTAATTAATTACGATTACCGTTTTAAAACGTTTGGGCTAACAATACAGCGACAAGCCAACAATGCCCTAACGCAACAATTGCGCTTACACGAACGACGCAAAACAACATCACTAGGCTAGTTTGTGTACAATTACCCGCATAGCAAAACACACACCCCTTAACTGGTGCTAAATACAGTGGCTGTGCTACTTTCACCTGATTCATCTTTGTTTTTTGTATTTAATATTTTAGTAATCCCACTGCGATTTCCTAATTCCGATCCCAACAACTACTTACGACGTTTCGGCTTCTTCCATTTTATCTTTTTCTTTCGTCTTTTTCGAAAATTTTGCTTACACCGGCGGCTGCCATGACACTACGCGCGAATTGATGACGTCGTTCGTTGCCCAAAAAATGTATCGTCACTCAATATTTCGTAATTGCGAAATTCATGTGTTACATTAGAAGATTTTCGCGTTGCGTTAAAAAAATTTTTTACGGTTTAATATAAAATCGGTAATTTAGTGTATTGTTGCTATAAACACTATTAACTAATGATTTCCACTTCAATAGGCAATTACTTTCTCTGTGATCAACACAACCAAGAAATTTATTTAGCTTACAGCCACTGATTGCATTTCATTTATTACAAAAAAATAATCTACCGAATTAACGCCATTACATTTTAAACTAAAAATAGTTCTCTTAACAATGCTAAATTTCCCGGAATTTATTTCAGAGAAATTGTTTAGTAAGCCATTTCTGCATTTGAACTACTCTAAATATTAAACGACCATCAAAATGGCGGCTCCGACGAAGGGCTGATAGCCTGGTGCGGTTCACTTTTTGTCTATTTAAATTGCCAGTGAATTCAACATGAATTCTGTCCATTTTGTAGTCCATCCTTTACCTGGAACTGAAGAGCAGCTAAGTGAGCGATTAAGAGAAGTCGCTGAGAAAGTTAATCGAGGATTCGGAGGGAGTAATTACGCGTCTGCATTGGCTCAGTTGAAAATCAGACAATGTATTGTGGGATCGAATCACGTAGCATTCTTGTTGGAGGATGGAAGAGTTTGCCGGGTCCCCTTTTCCGTAATGACCGACCGATTGGATTTAAACCGGGCTGAACCGAGTAAAGGTTCGAAAGGGTTGAAGGGGAGCAACAGTAGCTCACCATCTGGATCGAGACAGCCCACAAGAACCCGTGGCCGTATAATGCGCACCACAGGTCGTGGACGTGGGTCGGGTGTAATAGTCGGATCAAGACCTGTGGTGCCAGCTCCATACGTTCCTGAAGAACTTGTATCTCAGGCACAAGTAGTTTTACAGGTAACTCCTTGTGTGCTTTGGTTAAAATATTAAAGATGGTTTTTAGCACGATAGTGTGTTAATTGTCGCCATAGATTTGTTTTTTTGTGTGTAAGTTGCGTGCCAATCGTGACTAGGAAATTATCATTTCAAATTCAAGTTATCGGTACCCTTCATTCTCCACCTGGCGGAGGGGAGTTGTGAAAATTTTTTTTTTACGAAAATTCGTTTTCCTTTTTCCTTTTTATTAATAGACTCAATTAGTTTGGTGCGTTGAGGCTTGCTTTTTTATATTTTTTTTATTATTATTAATGTTTATCTACGCCGCATTTTATTTTGTGACTTATGGGTAAGGATCCGTAGTACTATTTCATTGTGCTATAATTAAGCCTACTTCAATTGTTCCGCTGAACACCCTTTTCCTATCGTGTTTGGAGCAAAAGCTTAGTTTGGCCCTCAAAAATAATTGAAAACTGCACTCTTTGACCGTAATCACCGCGGTCACTTGTAGCCCACCTTGACAGAGGTTTATTTATTTATTTGGGTGACATTTGTCACTTTTCCCCAAAACTGGAAGGCGCGATACTTAAACAGTATTTACAATATGGAAGAAAAACTAAAATTTAACAGCAGAAATACACCACAAATAACAGTCGTCAGCCAACTGTGGGGTAAAAAGAACGAGTAAAGCCTAACCCAAAACACAATGTAGGCTATTAGTCTTCAAAATAGTAGCAATTATCAGGGTTTATGAATTCACATAATTTATTTTTAAATCTTAACAGTGCTTGCTGAGACGACCCTTTCAGCAAATAGTTCCAAATACTAACAAGTTTATAGGCGAAAAAGTTGGTTCCTTTAAACTTGCGTTGCCAGGTGCAATCTGGGAAAGGTGCCCTTATTCTTCTGGCGTTCCGTCAATTATTACTAGCCTACTTAATATAGCCTACATCTGAACTTATTGGTGCAGTAACAATTCTGACCGTAGTTATCTGCTTGCCAGCCAACTTTTTTCTTAAACTAGGCTAGGCCTAATGCCGCATTTTCATCTAGTTTACCACTGTATTCCAACCCCTTATTTCGGGTAGGCTAGCTTGTGTACAGACTATGGAACATGAGAAGAATAAAGGACCCCTCCCTGATTCCGTGCAGCAACTATGAAAGGTGTGAATGAACCTTAGTCAGTGTGGCATACAAGCGAATGCAGTGAGTGGGATCAATGAATATTTTTAAGGACCAGACAAAGTCTTTGCCCTAAGAATAGTATATACAGGCCTAGGAAAAAGTTGGCAAAATACTGCTAAATGGCGATTACAGTGGTGTACGAACGCCATAGTAAAATAATTTTCCAGAGGATAAAGATTTAAAGGGATATACCTCCCAATCCCATTTTTCTCGATCCTATACATCACGTATGGCCCCAAAGGTCTATTTCCTTACCGTTAGTCTTTCCCTAGCTAAAAATCCTTTTAAAATGTGGCGTCTAGGAGATTTTCTGTTGAATATAATGGAACTTTATTTACGAACGAACCGTAACTATATGAAGCTTTGCGCGCCTACAATAACCAGAACGTTTCATCTCTGTGTGCGCATGTACTAATTTGCTAATAATTACCATGAGATCAAAAATCTAAAAGCGTAACGCGGTAAAAATTAAAATTAATTATTCCAATAGATCGCCGAAGCAAAATTATAAGACACTAGCCTAGAAAATTATAAATTATGATGTTAAAATACAAGAATCATTCCGGCTTGTGATGACACGATTAATGCGTTCATGCTGGTTCGTCTATAAGGCACAATGCCAAATGAGACAATAGCTACGTTCTTTCGCTGCGAAGAATGCAGCTACTATCTCGGATGACTTGTTCGTTTATGCGCAGAAGGCGACCAGCGCGAACTGTTATAAGGCAGGCCGGGTGTCGCTTTAATATACGCAAACACCACCAACGAACTTCAACTCAAAAACACTTAAATGTTCGAAGACAAACCTGTCTCCTTCCTCAGAAACACAATAACACTAAACAATTTTAGTCTTTGCTGCATCATATTTGCAGTCAACGATTTGAACATTTCACTCGTTCGCGTCGCACCTCATAAACATCATCCTCTGGAAAATTATTTTACTAAGGAAAAATTTGTTCAGCGGATCAATTGAGGTAATTCTACCACAATTTTAGTCTTGCGGATTCTTCCCGTCAAAAATGAATTGCCCCCTTTGAACGTGGATAAAACTTTAAAAAAGTAAATGAATAAAGAAAGACGGTCCAGCTAAGGCCGTCGGACGCTTGAGCTCTCTCGGCCAACAGAGCTATCTCAATCAGCTGCGAGTCGAAAGCGATAAAGTGACATCTGTCGGCATTCATTTCTACACGTTCCACCTATGTCATCACAGCCTTTCGAAGATTTCCAAATATGTAACTATTATTTCAATTTGTTGTTAATGAGCATAAGTTTATTTTTGATAGTTCGTTTCTGAAAACTCGTAGGATGGTGCATTTTTTCAAATTTTGAATGAATGTAAGAAAACATAAAAATGAACAAAAAATTATGCAAAATTAGTAGCTTCAAAGATTAGTAGTCTTAATTTATTAAGGAATATTTGTTTCTTCCGGACGGAAAAAACTATGTTTTTTTATACCAATGGAATTACGTGCTAACTCAGTCCCTACCAACGTCTGCTACGATTCAATTTTCTTAAATTTACACACTGGTCTTTGAAATAATTATTTTTGTACATTAAGATTAAATAGCTGTGGAATTTACTAAAAGTACTGCAGAATTTCTGATTTGCATCAAAAATACCCTACTTACTGAAATTTTATACTTTTTTTTTACTCGAACACGATGGTATTTTTTTTTTTATCATAGCCTTCCCTTAATCAAATTTTGTTTGATGTCTAAGACGGAGGTTTTTTCTTTACCGTAACAAATCTGATCTAGTAAAAATGCTTATTTCAAAATTTTTTTTCCAGGGAAAATCACGTAACCTGATAATACGGGAACTACAGAGAACAAACCTAGATGTTAATTTAGCGGTGAACAATTTACTAAGTCGTGATGATGAAGAAGGCGAAGATGTCGATGATAGTCAAGATTCGTACGTTCCTGGAGCTGACGATTTAATTTCATTATTGGATGCTGGAATTCATGCTGATCACCCGAGCGTTATCATTGATGCAGATGCAATGTTTTCCGAAGATATGTTTGGCTATTCGAGCCTGCGAAATCGTTCAAGTAGCAGAGGTCGTTCTGGAGATAGGGATCGTGACGCTGACCGAGAGCGGGACCGCGACACTGTTTTCCGTTTCCGCGAACGTCAGTATTCCGGTTCACGTCGCTGGTTAGAGACAGCACTGAGAGAAAGCACCGTTGGTACAACAACGTCAACTGGAACTGATAAAGAACCCGGCGACGGCCAAAGCAGGAAGAAGGAACCGCCGCCGCAGACTCCTATTTGGTTATCTGAAGATTTGGAGTATTGGACTGATCGAATTGGACAGAGTATTAAATTTACGCACATAGCTGCTCTGCATTCGGAATTAATAGCTGTTAGTTCCAGTGGGCAGTTACATCAGTGGCGCTGGTGCGATTCGGAAGCTTACAGAAGCGCTGAGAATCCAACTATTCACCACCCAAAGACCGTTTCTTTGGGTCTAGTGAATGAGAAAATAGTTTTAATTGCTGCTTGTTCCATTAGAGCGACTGTCGTCACTGAATCGGGGAAAATTGCCACTTGGCTCGACGAGACGTTGGCACAAGTTTCGTCGAAACTCGAACATCCTGCACAAGTTTTTCAAGAGTTGCACGCCGATAAAGTCATTTCAGTCCACGTCTGTTCACTGTATTCATGTGTGAGACTGGAATCGGGGGCACTGTACTGGTGGGGCGTGTTGCCGTATTCTCAGCGGAAAAAGCTGTGGGAGAAGTCGCGTGCCAAAGTCAAGAAACAACGCCATCATTCGACCCTAGGAGACATTACTACCGGCTCTCAGGTGTGTATGCGGAACAGCCCTATGTATCATCCAGGTGCCATTGGTTTCATGGCTTCTGGAAGTACCCCGAAAGTTGGGCAGCTGCTAAGCGCAGCGTGGAATTTGACAGACAATTGCCGCTTCAAGATTGTGCAAAATTCATCTACAGAAAAGAAGACTGACCCTAAGAACGAGCTAAAACCAGCTGATGTAAAGTCGGACAAAACTGACATGCCGCCACCTCCGTCGCCTGCATCTTCAACCTGCAGTGACACTGGCTCCATAACAAGTCCGGCTTCACACAAACGTCATAAAAAGCAGAGCATTCCACTCAAGGAAGAAATAGAGAAAAAGGTACTTATAAGGGTTTTTCCCCCTCGCTTCATCTGTTGTAGATTTTTCTTTCTTTTTTTATTAATTAGTCTGGGTTCCTTCCAGCCTGGAAAACGTGTACTCGAATGCACTGTGCTTTCAAAGACGGGTGCATTCAAATGTGCCCGTGTTTTCAAAGACAGGTGTGCCCGCCGTAATATCATTGTTTCAAATATACAGCTCTTCTACTGTTCAGCTCGAAAACCCAGCCAATGTCAGCAAAACTAGAAACAGGATATGAAATAATAACACAGATTTCATTCATTTAAAAAAAATGTCATGTCACTCACTTTGAAATTCGGGAATCATCTTTACAGCACAGTAGACGCACAATTTCAGAAGAAAAAAAGATATCTAGCCTATAGCCTACCACTATCTTTTGCAAATTTTCGACAGTCGGTGTGCTGGAGATGTGGAGGCTCAGACGACTGACTTCATCAGGCAAAAACATAGTGACGTGATTTTTCTGTTTTTGCCTGACGGAGACGGTCGTCTGAGCCCCTACATCTCCAGATATCTGAATGTGGCATAGATATCTTTTTTATTTTGAAATTGTGCGTGTATTGCACAGCGATTAATTCTTTTATTTTCTTCTATTGAATGAGAAGTTGTGTGTGATTTTAATTTTCGATATGAATCACTTAAGTCTTAATTTTGCTTGGTCTTGCTAGACCAGGGCAACACCAAATAAAGCCTGAAAGCAGCCCTTAACGGGTTTAACTACATTTGAACTCGGGTAGTTCTTAGTCTCTTCAAACAAATGCTGGAAACCGGGGGGGGGGTGCATTAGGTCGCTGAAAATTAATTAAGTGGTTCTTGAAAGTGTGCACTGCCTTCCTGGAGAGAATGACCGATCATCATCTACTATCCAGGAGTGACTGATCTACGTGTCCTTCCGGAAAATGGAGGCAAAAATGTTCCCCTTAGTGAATCGCATTGGATAGAACATCAGTTTGGTTAAATGTCTGAAGCTTTTACAGTAGTCTTTGCAGCTGACAACAATCATTATGTGAAACTTTTAGTTAATTATGCAGCAGAAAAACGACGATTTAAGGAGATAAAAAAGTTGACTTTCTTAAATGTGTGAAGTTTTTAGTTAATCTTGTAGCAGAGAAATTATGATTTAAGAAGTGGGCCTTAAAACTAACTCCATTATTTCACGATTTGGACCTGACAGGATTTTTTTTTGGTGGGGGGGGGGGGGGGCTGTAGTTTTGCATGGACGTTAACGATGCAGACCTTGCCGTTTGGAGAGTTTATCAGACTGTTGAGTTGGAATTTGAACCCTCAACCTCTGAGACCAAAGGATGAATCCCTGCTAGTCAGCCGTATGGCCTTTGGCCTCAAAGTTTCGATGGTAGAAGTTCTCTCAGGCAGTGTGACATTAAAGTCCAATGGGCTAGGTTTGCATCTGCCCTAGGTCAACTGTTGACTAGGTCGCAATCACCTAACTGCCAGTGTCTAACTGTAACTTGCACTTTTTCAAGTGGCGAGTCGGGAGCGTTTGGCGGTTATATAAACGTATTCTCCTTCGCGGTTATGGGGCAGCACGACAACTTGTTAATTTTTAAATTGCCTGCAAGCGCTTTGTCTTTGGGGTTCATGTTGTACTTTCAAGATACCGAGCAAATGGACCGCTAGCAACAAATTGGCCACAAGAAAATTAAATTAAATGAGTGATGGATAAAATAGCTAATGTTAAGTCAATTCCAGAGGGTGTTATTTAACCCAAGATGGCAGAAGTTTCATGTGAACAATAATGCTTGTGCATACATTTTTATATGTAACTGTTCTAGCTTTAAATATGGTCATTAAAAGTTAAAACATCCGTTCCAGTAATGGGCGGTGCCAAGATTTGCATGTAAAAGGTTTATACTGGCCGTTACATGACGTAATTTGCAATGATGCATTTACTTTGTGGTTTTACAGCACTCACATCCATGAGAAGGTTGATGCGACTAGTGGGCATATATTTTGTGTTACCTTTGCTCTGCTCTGACTGTTAATATTGGTAGCTTTTTTTAAAATTTGCGTCATTATTATTATGGTTGCCACAGTAACTTGTGCAGTTTTGCAGCCGAATGTCCGCAATCGTGTTTTCGCAAAGGCCCAGTGGTGCCACTGGTGTAGCGTCAGGCTGCTGAAAGTGCCGACAACAGCAACGCTGTAATAAAGAAAACTGCATTACCACACCTGCTTTGAAAATTAAGAATTTATGTTTGGACAAAAATGCACAAATTCCAAACATCAAATTTACTGGACAAATGTACGACTACCAATTGCACACTTTCACACTGTGTATTGTTAATAATCTTGCTAATTTTCGAATGCTTCCAGCAGTCTTTTCTCTAACAGAGGGTTGTTTCTTTCCTTGTTTATATCCCATTCCACTGTCAGTTGTTTTGCTGTTTGCATTCGTTACCGCCACCGTGCATAGCCCCTAGTTTTGGTAAGGCCATTCCACTTCGTTCAGCGCTGTCGCTTGATGAGGCTGATCGTTGCCTAGGAGTTTTCACTTGACGTCCAGTTTAGTCTCCCGATCTTTCCCCACAAGGTAAGTGGCATTAGGACTTGAAGGTCCCTGCAGATTCATGAGGAGCAACTGCTTTCATTCATGCAGTTTTAGTGCTACAAACTCGAGGCATCTCAGGTGGGTGTCCCATTTTGATTTTGACTTATTAACTGGCTCAGATGTATTCCACACAATTTCGTGCTTAGTGTCCATGCAATGGACTTGAACGCCATTGTCATTATAGCCTCATTCCTTACACTTCCCACATGTTGTGTTAATCTCTTTCACACTCCCTGTCTGGTCTCTCCAATGTACGTCAAGTAGAAACTCCTAGGCAACGATCGGCCCCGTCAAGTGACAGCGTTGACGACGTGGAACGGCCTTAGCAAAACCAGAGGCTATGCATGGCGGCGGTTACGAATCCAAACGGCAAAATTACTAACAGTGGAGTGAGACTTAAACAAGGAAAGAAACAAGCCTATATTAGCCTGAAAATCGAAAATTTGCAAGATTATGAACAATCTACAGTGTGAAAGTGGGCGAATGCTACTCGGAAACTTGTCCGGTAAATTTCATAATTCCAAACATCAGTACAAAAAATGCAAATTGTTGACTAACCAACACATTTTTTGAATCCACGCACCTTCCTCTTCGCCGGGCAACATACTGGCTATCAGTTCTTGTTTTTCCTTCATCACTGTTTTGATGAGGTTTGGCATGAGTGCAGATTTTAATCTGCCGCTAGTAACCACCTATGTTTGTAAAGTCGTTGTGTTTTCAACTTGCGTGAGAGCTGTTTAGTGAGGTCGGACTGTACTTGAATTTTTGGGTACGAATGTGGCTGTAAATTCATGAGGGGCATATCACATCGCGCTGTTCAAAATGCTCGATAGAGATAGACTCCAATCATCTCCGATGTGGGCTGTATTTTGAGTTTGACTCAGGGAGGTGGTTTTACTCCACTCAATTTTATGTTTTGTTTCACTGCATCGGGATGTGGGGCTGCTTGCAAAATCTTCATTCTCTGTTGCAAAAATGTGGTCTTTCAAGTGGATGTTCACACCTTGTCGAGTTTCACTGATGCAAACAGCATCGCATCCCTCACGAGGAGCAAGGTACACTCCACTTTTAGTCCTGTGACCGTTTGGGGCCTCTTCATCCAGTCTCTTCTGGTGTGTAGTTGCATTGAGTGTTTGTGTCAGTGGATAACCATCGTGCTGGCACTGGGGGAGTGGGGGGGGGGGGGATTCGTTTATCGGCTTCTGTTGCCGTAGTCACGAGTGGCGGGTTGACTGGGGTTTTTTGGGCTGGCCTCTATTTTTCTCCTCGTCCTCACTCAACTACACTTTGTTCGTGCTGGAAGGTGCTTCATTCATGCAGGAATCGCTTCGTATTGGTGTGAGCGGGAGGTCCGGAGAGTTTTAAGGTTACTGGTGGGGCTTATTCTTGAGGAAGGAATGGCAGTTGTTGCGGGGGGTGTGCTGAATTGGCACGCTGGTCCTTTAAGGTAGGTGAGTCTCACCCTAGGCTGCTGACTGGTTTGATTATCTGCCTCTGTTTCTATTGGGAGTCTTAAGGTATTAGCGAGCTAACTCATTCGTTGGGCTTTTTGAATGGCTTTATTCAGGAAACTCGGTGGAAAACCAAGCTTTGAATCGTGCCTTGTTGAAGGTGCAGCCAAGCTGTGGTGGAGGCCAGATGATGCATTTCTTTAAGAGGCACCATTTCGTTGAGGACAGTGACTGTTAACTGCGGAGCAGGGTGGCCCAAGTCGAAGGGGATACTACCTCTATCAGTGGCAGTAAGTTTTTGAAAGGGTTGAAAATGCTAGCTCCCACTGTTCGCCTTGGTAATTTTCACATCCTGGGAGGGCAGGATGCGCTGGTTTTAACTTCAAGTGTGATGGCCAGGTGAGTGTGCCACCCGCTGAGTTCACGCAGAAGTGAATCCATCTCGCCCCGCTTTTGAATAAAATCCCATCATCCACAAATCTTGCATTGTGTGGTGGTATGAGAGATTGGACCCGTTCATCAAGGGGTTGAAGGATGATTTTTCGGTCACTATGGTGGAACAGGAATACCCCGCAGGAGCTCCCTTGACTTGTTTGAAGATGTGGTTTCCGAACTCCGCGTAAATGGAGAAAAGGATGACTTTCAACTACTTCAATGAACTCACGTTACATGAACAAGCACAGTGCACTAAAATTGTCAATGAAATCCTACTACAATGTCAGGAGTAGGGACTCGTTCACCTTCTTCAGAAGCACAAAAACAATCAACGTTCCCGGACGATCACTTGTCTGGAGCACAATTCGGAACTGCTCAGGTTTGAATCATGCTCCAGATATGTGATCATCAGCAAACATATGTTTTTGTTCTTCTGAAGAAGGCGAACGTTTTATTATTCCAAACTTTGTAAGTTAATAAATTGTTCACTACGTCCTTGAAAGCCCTGAATTATAATTTTTTTGTCGTAAATACATTTAAAATTGTGTTGTTGCATACACTTTCAGTCACTCATTTACTAGGTGAAATTAAAACCATTCTAAGAACAAAAAAAAAAGTTGCGGAAAAAAAGGAAATGGGGAAAAAAGCTGCAGAAAACAAGCCGAAGGCAAAAACTTTTTTCCAGGTGAAACTCCGTACCTTGCCTGGTGAAATTCGAGCCAAGCCAATTAACTCAACTTGTAACAACAATACCCTTTCCCCACCCACCCCAAAGAAAACAACAAATTTTTTTTCTTCACTTTTTTCTTCACTTTTTTTCGGAGCAGGATTAAAGCATCAATATTTTAGTGTTTGGTGAGATGTTGGCTATTCCCCAGTAAAGCTAGGCTGTATTTGAATCTGAGCAGCCTCATTTGAGCGTCGTTTTGTAAATGCCGATTGATAAATCTCTCTGGAAAAATTATATTGGTCTTGGTAAAGTCCTTGAACAATTTTGGAAAAAGTCCATGAAAGTCCTTGATTTTTTTGTGAGAAATCTTATGTGAACTCTGTAAATCCTTCTTTCTGTAGTCTGGTCAGGCTGGCTCAGAATTGGTTTTGAACCTTCTTAAAATTGCATTTGCTTTCTCTTAACAGTCTTGCGGTAGAGATGTCCCATAGAACTTTCTAGTGCCACTCTGATTAATCGAAATTGAAAATGATAGTAGGTTTGCATTGACGGCTGCCGCACCAAGATCGCTTCATTTGTACGTAACGCACATATGGGTTGGAGCTGTTCCCTGTCGAGTTTTGCCTTACTTCATGGTGGTTTTTTCAAGAGCACCCTCTGGAGGGCGAAACCAGCCCTTGGGGTTCCGGGAACAACCCTCTGGAGCATCTGAACGTCAGCCACAAGATTTGACATGCTTTTCACATCGTAACGCGGGGACCACCGGTATGTACTTCGGGCCCGTGTTCAGTATGTACTCTCATCTCGTTGGTTGACGACTAGGAGCGATTTAACACGATGGGAAGGATTCAACAACGTCATCTTTTTGGCGAGTTACCTTGTAGGTAAGGGGATTGCCCCCACCCCCATCCTCTGCAGTTGCGGGAGTTGTTTTTCAGAGGTGTGATCCATCGCGTGAAGTTCATGTGTGTGTACAAACACCATCACTTTTTCGTGAAGCAGTCGTGGTAAGGCGCGTTTTAGTGTGGCAAAAAGTTCATCGCTAGTGGTTTTTTAATTGTTTTAGAACGTTGTGACAACACCAATTTTAAAACGTGTTAAAATTGGTGACTGTCACAACGTTCTAAAACAATTAAAAAAACCACTAGCGATGAACTTTTTGTTCACCGATCCGTCAACCATACACAACCTAACTCACAGGCTGGGCAGTACGTTGTACTCGCGCTTCCAGTCAAGGTCAAATACAAGGTGGCATTCAGATTTTAGCAGTCTGATATAGGTTTTTTCAAGTTTTCTGACTTGGCCAAGGATATTATGGGGGTATGCTTCCCCTTACATGTTTGAAAACGTCATGTGGTGAATTGCTTTGAAATTGAGAATTTATGTTTGGACGAAAAACATAAAAATTTCAAAAGATTAGTACAGAAAATTCAAGTACTGCACATTTTCGACAAACCAACGCAGTTTTTGAATCAACGCACGGTCGGCTTGGTCAGGCAACATACTGGCTGTCATTTCTTGTTTTTCCTATGTCAGTGTCTGATGGGGTTGGATTAAGTGTAGATTTAAATCTGCTACTCGTAGCCTGCAATTTTTGTAAGGTCATTGTGTATTCCACTTGCGTGAGAGCTGTTTGGTGAGGTTTGGCCATATGATATGTTGAATATTCGGGTATGAAGGCGACTGCATGTTCATGAGGGGCACATCACACTGTTAAAAATGCTGGATAGAGCTGGACTCTCAGATGCGAGCCACATTTTGAGTTTGACTGAAGGAGAGTCGTGGTTTTCTTCTCCAGTTTGTGCTTCGTTCACTTTGGTGGGATGCGGTGCTGTTTGCCAAATCCTCATTCACTGTGGCAGAAATGTGCCCTTTCAATGCGACCAACATGAAGCGACTGCCTGTACAAGTGAAGCACCTTTCACGGAGAAAATTAGAGGCAAGCAAAAAAATCCCATCCAACCTGCCACTCATGGCTACAACACCAAAAGCCAAAATAACCCCCCCCCCCCCCCCCAGTGTTGTCACAATGAATCTCCCACTGACTCCAACTATATACCAAAAAACAATGACGGGTGAGGCCCAAAATACTCCAAGTACTAAGTGGCGTGTACCTTGTTCCATGTGAGCGGTACGATGCTGTTACATCGGTGAAACACGACAAGGTGTGAACATCCGCTTGCCTTAATGCTTTTTGAGATATTTCAAACATCTCCTCAGCCTTAGATTCTAATATATGTGGTATCAACTTATTTAGTGACAATGTCTGTTTAAGGTCACTTACTGACTATATGCATAAATTAACTCTTGTACTATTAATTCCGATGAAGTGGTACGATTCCTGGTTGTTAAAGTATGGAGTGTTTAAATTGTGTAATAATTTTAGTCAATTTTTTTTTGTGTAGTTATAACAGGTGTATTGAATTTAATTTTTTTCTTTCCTTATTAAGGATGAAGAGGATTGGCCACTTCAGAACGTTATTTTTATTGAAGATGTTCGCAACATTCCTCTCGGCCGAGTTTTGAAAGTGGATGGCTCTTATGCAGCAGTACGTTTTGCTTCGAAGGACTCCCCACCGCTTGCACCACAAACCGGCGATGATCTAGCATTTTTACTTCAGGACTGTCGTCTGCTGCGGAAAGATGAGCTGCAGGTAGTGAAGGCCGGTTGCCTGCCCCGAGTTCCAGATTGTTTCCAGAAAGTTCCAAAGAAAGTCAACATTTCCGAATCAGGTCAGATACTCGCTATTACTGTTAATGGTCAAGGAATTCATGCCATTGTGAAGAATGTTAACAAGCTCAGCTACGTGGTTTATGGCTTGAGTTCTGGCAAGACGGAGCAGGATAGCGCTTTTCCAACCGAAGTTACTGCATTCATGGGTCAGGATCCAAGTAACATTTCACTGACCAGTTTCGGTGAACAGCAAGAAGTTGTAACAATCCTGCGTGACGGTAATGGCACTATCTATCCATTGGGCAAAGATTGTGTTGATAGCATTCGGGATCCAGTATGGCTTGATTTGCCACCTGCACGCTGCCTCAGCTTGGGTGTACACACCTTGCCCAATATGACTCCGAACCAGAAGAATAAAGTTGCAGTTCTTGCTGTCGTGTTTGAGAACCAGGCTTTAATGCCTCGAATTTTACGCTCTGATACAGACGGCATAAGACAAGTATTGCTAGCACTGGAGCACGAAACTGGATCCTCTTCAAGCCAAACTACGCTGGAGCGCATTTTGTTAGAACGTTGTGATGGAAATCGTAATATACTTCACGCTTGTGTGTCTGCTTGCATGCCCACTTCCAACAAGGAATCTGATAGCGATCTCGGGGCAACTGTGCCAAGTAGTTTAGATACCATTGATGCCCTCACAAATGCAATTAATTCTGCTGGCTCGACAATAGCGTCTAGAAGTGTCAGTCTGCGCGAAATGATGCGACGAGCTACCTCTGCTGCCCGCTCATCTTCTGTAAGTAATGAAGGAAGAGATTCAGATCGCGACTCTGACGTTGCAATGCCAACACTCACGTGGCCTCCCGAACCTGTAGAACCACAAGCAGGTTCCCAAGGTGCTACTTCGATGCCTCCGAGCCAACCTTCAGCACTAGTGGATCCATCAGAAAGACGAACTAACGCCCTGACTAATCTCAAGCTGATATTGGATAGTCCCGTACTGTCAACAAGTATCCGCGAATTACTCACTTCGAAAGATGCACAAGGATACACTCCTTTCATGGCTGCAGTTGCTGGCCGAGCATACCCAGCAGCTTTGATTATTTTAGATGCAGCCCAGCAGATTGCTATGGCGTCAAGCGGAGAAGGGGATGGAGAGATGCAGAAACATGTCCTGCTTACTATGTTGTTTCCAGCCGGCTCAAATGCTGACGATTCCCCATTACATGTTGTCTGCTGCAATGACACCTGCAGCTTCACATGGACAGGAGCAGAGCACATCAATCAGGATATATTCGAGTGTCGAACGTGTGGGTTGACTGGTTCCCTTTGCTGCTGCACCGAATGTGCACGAGTATGCCACAAAGGTCACGACTGCAAATTGAAGAGAACCTCACCAACTGCGTACTGCGACTGCTGGGAAAAATGCCGCTGCAAAGCTCTCATTTCTGGACACCAGAATTCTCGCTACGAGTTGCTAAACCGCCTGATTACAGAAACTGATTTGGTGACGTTGCCAAACAGTAGAGTTGAAAACATACTTCTCTTCTTGGTGCAAACTGTTGGGCGCCAACTCGTCGAGCAACGACAGTATCGTCCGTCTCGCCCACGGGGCAACACTGGTTCAAGAAAGACGCCAGTTTCTGACCTTGGCACTCTGATTTCGTATGTGAAAGTTAAAGATGAGACGGAGATGCCTGAACATGATCTTGAGCCACCACGCTTTAGCCGCCGAGCTTTAGAACGTCTGTTGAATGACTGGAATGCTGTGAAAGCAATGATTATGTCTGGTTGCAGGCCTACTCCCGCCAGTGGCACTCAAGCTGTGTACGAAGACCAAGCTTACTTGAACAGCCAAAATGGAACTACTCTACTCGACAAGTTTACCCATTGCTTGTTAGTGAAATGCAGCGTCGAGATGTTGGACACTTTGTTAACTACATTAATAAGAGAGATGCAGGTGGAGTCCATCCCAGGAAGAAAGGCTGAAGCAAAAATGGTTGCATGTCGATTTGTGCGTTCGGTAGCTAGAATATTTGTTGTATTTAATGTAGAAATGGCGCCAAGTGCTAGTAAGAAGAAAAGTAGCACTAGCAGTCTTTCTCAACCTCAAATCAAATGTAAGAGAGTCTTCCAAGCACTTATTAACATTGCCGTGGAAGAATTGTGTGAAATAGCTGATTCATTGATTGCACCCGTACGGCTAGGAGTAGCCCGGCCCACTGCTCCATTTACTCTCGTCAGTTCAAGCATTGATGCAGTTCACATAAGAGAGACAGGAAGCGAAGAATTGTTTTCTGTGGAACCACTTCTCTCTCACGTAACCTCAGCTGAAACTATCAACAAAACGGCACCTCAACGAACGGAGTTTGTGCTGGAAAACAATCTTGCTGCTGTCAGAAACCAGCCCGAGGAACCACAAGAGCGCGAAGATGATGATCAGGAGGTGGAAGTGGTTGAAGGAGTTGTTGGAGAAGATCAGGACCCCGAAGGAAGCGAAAGAGATGATCGCACAGAACAGTCGGAACATGATAATGTACAACCAGAACAAGATGAAGAAGGAGCTAATGAAAGTGATATGGAATTAGACTTGTTGGCTGAGAGCGAGAGCGACAGTGATAGCAATCATAGCAACCAAGATGCTCAGAGCGCTCAGAGAAGCGCAACAACAGGTGCAACGGCAGGATCTGATGCAGGAGTGGCAAGTCTAGCATATTTTTCAGAAGATAATTCAGCCGAATCCTCTAACCAAGACGACGACGATGATGAAAGTGAGGCAGCGGAGACAGACGAGCCTGACACCGAAGAATTAGCTTTTCTTGATGAACAACTGGAAAGACGAAGTACAAATACATCTCATGGTTCACGCACCAATTTGGCACCCCAGGCCATGCAGTGGGCTTTGCGCCAACGCGAGACAACTCTCCGGTCCGTTCCTGCCACTACTGCTACTGGAACGGCAACAGGTTCTAGCGGTTTAATCTACATAGACCCATCGTCTTTACGAAGGACAACCACTGCTAGCGCCAGTGTTGCTGCATCCACATCTCAAGAGCCCGCTACTGTTGCAACAACAGCTGGGTGTTTAGCGAGAGCATTTGGCATTGTCATTCGTCAGATTGCAGATCTTTTAACCATGCTTCAGGATTATCATGCCCTTGCACCAACTCTCCCAAGAATTATGGAAATTTCTTACCAAGAATCTGTCAATCTCCAGTTGTATTTGGAGTATCACCTAAAGCCAACCTGGGATTGGTTGTTAACAATAATGGATGCCACAGAAGCCCAACTTCGCTTTGGAACCGCACTAAGCAATGCATCCGATCCTGCTCACCCTTCCCACCCACTTCATGCGCAACATGTTCGGTGTGTCCGGGAAAGAGGTCGAGATGGCCAAAATCAACTTTTGGATACACGCCGACGAGGAAGGATTACAACAGCTGGCTCCGATAGCATGTCAGCCCGCCGTGATTTCTTATCCTACTGTTTATCTTTAATGCGTTCCCATAACAACGAACATTCTGATTCATTGCCAGTTATTGATATTTCTGCTTTGAAGCACATTGCTTATGTTTTTGATGCTCTCATATACTACATGAGGTCGGGTACAGAGGTGAATGATTCTGACACTCTTCGCGATGGTGTGGCTCTGGATCCATGGAATGATCAAGATGAAAATGAGAATGAAGAACCAGATGAAGAGATGAATCAAAGCGTCGCGATGGAAACTGAGAGTGTTGATGATGATTCTCACGTCAGTTCGTTGGTATCAAAGGGACGGAAGCAGTCTTTCTTTCAGCGATCTGATTCTACACTGTACATCGGATGTCCCCCACCAGATCCATTTAATCATACACTAGCAGAATCTTTGCCTCTGGCTGACCAACCTCATTTGCTTCAGCCTAATGCGAGGCGAGAAGACCTTTTCGGCATTCCACGTCAACCAATTACTCCCAGTGTTACTCCCACAACTTCCGTAAGTCCCTTAGCTGGTCTTCCGACTCGACTAGGGCTGTCGGCACGAACTGTAGATGCACATCCACCTGCGCAAGGGCCAACACCAAATGTTTTGTCAGCTGCATTACTGCAAACGGGACAGCCAAGTTCGACAGCAAGTGTTCCGTCTACCTCCACCAATACTGTTATTCCTTCGTTTTCCTTAGCAGGGCGACTGCAAAGTCCTGTATCAATGTCTTTAAGTGCCCATGCTAGTAGTAGCACAGGACATGACAGTAAAGATGCAAGTTCAAGCCAAAGCATCTTGGAAACTCCATTATCTTTTAGTGGAGTTCGATTAATCAAAGCAGTGGCTACTCCGACTTCCCACTCATTACTCGACGACAATGGTAATCCCTGTGTAAAACCACCCTCTGTAAAAGTAACGCCAACAGTAACTCCGAGCGAAGTTGTGCCCCGTGCCCCAATTATTGTATCGCCAAGCAAGCCAAATAGAGTTTGTGGCGAAGGGTCTTCACAAGACGTGGCTAAAGCCAGTGTTATTGTTCTCGCAAAATCTGCATGTTCCCAGGCTGCTCCTGTGCAAACGGTGGAAGCCGAGCCTTCAGTCACCGTTGAAGCATCTTCTAGCGGAACTACCGTAAAACAGCCAGAAGTGACGATTCAAGATGAAACAGATGTTATTACAGATGGACTTAAAACAGAACCTGATGTCATTCCAATGGATGCCGTATCCACAGATCCTGCTGTTAACAACGAAAATGTGTCAGCAAATGTTACCGTTGAGACATCCAAAGGTCCCACGCACACAATCCAAAACCGTTCTCATAGTTCCATAGGTCAGTTGGTGTCCCACGATATTCTTTTGGGACGTTGGCGGCTTACCCTTGATCTGTTTGGGCATGTGTTTGTTGATGATGTTGGTGCTGAACCTGGCTCGGTTATATCTGAACGTGGAGGATTTCCTGTCAAGGAAGCTCGTTTTCGTCGAGAAATGGAAAAGCTACGTAATTCTCAACAGCGAGACCTAAACATTTCCAAAGTTGAACGTGACCGCAATGCACTTGTGCAACAAACATTTAAGGAATTAAACACCCAGTATAACAATTACCATCGACGGACAAGCACCACCGGCCCTCCCTTGACTGTGAACCGTGTCAAAGTAACCTTCAAAGACGAACCTGGTGAAGGCAGCGGAGTGGCTCGTAGCTTTTACACTGTGATTGCAGAGGCACTTTTGTCTTCAGACAAATTGCCTAACCTAGAAAATTGCCAAATTGGAACCAAATCAATGCAGTACAATTTGATACAACGTCTACGGACAAGGGAACGGGAGCGAGAACAGCAAAGACGAGCGACTCAAGGACAACGTAGTCGAGATCGCGAAGGAAGACGGAGTTTATCATATGACGCAAGACCTTTTTACATCTCCACAGAAGGAGGCGGGAACCAAGGTAATAATGAACACTTGAGTCCTAACCGTCAACAACTAGGCGAACGGTTGTATCCCATGGTTCAAGCATTGCGACCTAGTCTTGCAAGCAAGGTGACGGGAATGTTACTAGAATTATCGCCAGCACAACTTTTGTTGTTGTTGGCCTCCCAGGAATCTCTTCGTCAGCGTGTTGATGAGGCTGTTGATATCATTTTATCACATGGCAGGGAATACTCGACGGACGTGCTCTTAGACCTCGACGTGTTCAACTTATCAGAAAAAGTGAAGAAACCCAGTTCCGAGCGTCACAGTGACGGCGAAGAAGAGGAAGAACTTGAAGATTATGCTCCGTTGTTTTATCAGCCGGGCAAAAGAGGTTTTTATAGCCCTCGTGCTGGACGCAATACTCAGGAGAGGCTAAATGCATTTCGAAATGTCGGTCGAATCATTGGCCTTTGCCTTCTGCAGAATGAACTGTGCCCAATATTTTTGAATCGTCACGTGATCAAGTACATTCTGGGAAGACCTATACGTTGGCACGATTTAGCTTTCTTCGACCCGGTGATGTATGAAAGTTTGCGCCAGCTGGTCTTGGATGCAGAAACAAAAGATTCATCTACCTTGTTTTCAGCGCTCGACCTAACGTTCAGCATTGACTTATGTAATGAAGAGGGAGGAGATACAGTCGAATTGCTTCCCGGTGGTAGAAATATTGAGATGACCGCACAAAATGTGTACGATTATGTGAAACGTTATGCCGAGTATCGAATGATCAAGGCGCAAGAAAAACCATTGGAATCCTTGCGCACAGGAGTTCTAGATGTCATACCCAGTAGTTGCTTGGAAGGTTTAACGGCAGAAGATTTCCGTCTCTTGCTAAACGGTGTTGGCGAGGTAAATGTCCAAACTTTGATCCAGTACACGTCGTTTAACGATGAGAGTGGCGAAGGGGGCGAGAAGATTTTAAAATTTAAACGTTGGTTCTGGTCCATTGTTGAGAAGATGAATAATGAAGAGAGACAAGATTTGGTTTACTTCTGGACCGGAAGCCCTGCTTTGCCAGCCAGTGAGGAAGGTTTTCAGCCGATGCCAAGTATCACTATTCGACCGGCAGACGATCAACATCTACCGACTGCTAACACATGCATTTCTCGTTTGTATATACCTCTCTACTCTGCCAAAGTCATATTAAAGGGGAAGATGATGCTAGCTATTAAGACAAAGAACTTTGGCTTTGTGTGATAAATGACAAGTAGGATATGTCTTTGTCAAAAAATAATGTTGTGTAACGGTTCTGATTTACAAACCGAACTGATGTTGACGAATTAACTAGCTTTATTTTGTGTTGAAAGAATTCCCTTTTGACAGTGCTGTTTTTCAATTAGGTTAGACTGTTATTAATTATAATAATTGTGGTATTTCTGAATAAAGTAAATTAAATGACAACTATTTTATGTGTATTGTAAATTGTTTTGGTTGTACATTACAGTCATGGTTATATTGACTATAGCAGTTACTTAAACTTAAAAAAACAGCAAAATGGCTTCAGTTACGTAAAGCTTCTTCACCATACCCCAATGTTTTCGTATTGCAAGGGTAAGAGTCTTGCAACTTTCAGCGGTTTTCCGACTTTTTAATTTTGATATTATCGTTCATAAGTCCCGATCCATTGTTTTATTTTAAAAATAAAATAAATAAACCAAGGGGTTAGCGCTCTGAAGTAAAGAATTCTAACTTCATTGTTTACACTAGTTACGCACACTATCAAAGGAAAAAGATATTCGTTGGGACAATATCTTTGCAAATTTTTGACAGGATTAACTGGGGTTGGAGGGACTTAGTTTGACTGGCTTCATCAAGCTGATAAAGACAGTCGAACTGAGTCCCTCCAACCTTAGTTAATCCTGACTGCCGAACATTTGCGAAGATATTGTGCCAACGAATATCTTTTTGCTGTGAAATTTTGCTCAACTAGTGTAAACAATGAACCAAAAATTTTCAAGGCGAGCGGTATGATGTTTTGAAAAAAGTAACGTCATTTGCTGATTTTGATCGGCTGAAAACTCGCCTGACAAAACTGCCAATGTCGAACTAGAAGAATCTGAAATCTCCAAAAGTCTGACGAAGACAAAAGTTGTCTCATACAATTCCACCACCGTGTGAATCAGTTTGTCGAAATTTCCAACCAACGAGTAAGTTGAAAGTACTTTGAAAATTAATGCTACTTATTTCTTAGTAGCAAATTTCGAGCTAACTATGTCTAGTTTATTTCAAAGTAAAACATCGAACAAGGCTTTAACTAAATTCAAAGTGAAAATGACATATTCCAGAAATGTTGGAGGAAAAATGAAAACATTAGCCTATTCTTTTGAAGGCTCCAATTCCTGTTTTGGAAGTTTGGAGGGACCATGGCCGAAAAGTTAACTTTTAGTACGTTGGCACCGTAATCAAATTGAACAATGAGTTGAAAACTTGACAGCGTGCTACAAAATGCTCGTTTTCCTCCACATATACAGAAGACAAAGTAATAGTAGCCAGAATTGATTTGGAAGGAAATTTCTTTGGGTAGGGAGTAGGGGTACCAAGGAATCCACCGAAAGTTTTGTAATTTGGTACAAAATCATGACCGACGGACCTATCCTCATCACGTCGGACAGCATCTTAGATGGGTTAACCAATGGTGCAGTAGAGGGAAATTTAGTATAATGTGTAGAAACACTCGAAGTTAGCTTGCTTCTTGGCCGCGGTCTTCAACTTGTTCATCCGCCGCGTAGCAACATCAGACAGGCTGGACGATCCAGCGGTTCGTTCAGCACGAGATTGGTCCATGCGTTTTCTGGATTTAGCACACTTTTCATAAATAATGACTAGAAAATCCAGGTTTCTTCTGCAGCAAATTAAAAATTCCGCTGACTTAATGCTAGTTTTCTGTGAATTTTCCTGTTAATGGATTTTATATTTTGTGTAACAAATAACGTAAATTCTGTGGTTAAACATGTGGTTAGCTATTGATGCTGCTCATTGTCCAAATTCTGCGTCATTCTGCAAAAGTTGTCAAAATCTCCTAGACTTTCATACATTTTTCAAAAAATCGCAGAAGCAACGGAATTAAGAAACCTACACTTCCTGATAATAACCCAATTTTCTGGGGGAATAAGCGGCCACACTTCACAGGATTTTGTATGGGAAGAACAACTAGAACAAAACCAGCATTCTTTATGGAGATGCAGTGGGGAATGCGTTTAAAATATGTACAATTTCTCTGTGGTCGGCTCGATCATGCTGAAACGTCCAACGAAGCCATAGTAATGGTTACAAACACAGTCGCAAATACAATCGCAGATACCAAGAGGAATTCTCACGAAGAAAATCACTCCGATCGTGCAGCTCATGTCCATTAAATTATGGGAAAAAAACAAACGGGAGCTGACGTGACACACGTCGCGTCGTAACAATAAAGATGGCGACTACTTCCACGCATGTATCATACTTGGACTATGGGAACAGGATCTATTTGGCAGTTGTGAATTCCGTTTGGAGCATACAATAAATGCAAATTTTTAATTAGTTGGGGACAGCTAAAAGGAGGATTACTTTGACGCGTCAAAATCACGATTTCATCAAATTACTCTTTAACTGCAATTCACTTACCAATAGTTCACGTTGTTGCTAAGTTTTCGATAGACAATTTCGCACTTGAGTGTTCAATGTTTTTCAGTTTCTGCTTGCACTACGTCAGAGTTGTAATTTTTTTTTCAATACTCGCCAAATTTGAAAACGCGCAACAACAAGTCTGATGTAGTGCAAGTAGAAAATGCAAAACGTACCAAGCCTGAGACGATAGACGGCGTTCAAACACCTTACGCCAAGTGCGAGATTGTCTATCGAAAATGTAGCAACAACGTGAACTGTTGTTAAATGAATTGAAGTTCGAGTAATTTGATGAAATTACTCGAACTTCAATTTAATTGGGGAAGGCATGCTGGGATAAAAAACTTAGAAGTAACCATTCTCTTCTGAAAACTATCAAAAATTGGCAATAGTTGGCACCCTCCACATTTTGTCCCTTTGTCTGTGACCAGTCGCCCCTGCCCCTCTACTAGGGATCGGCCGAATCTGCTTTTTCCAAATCCAGAGTGGATCCGGATAATTTACTAGATTTGGCGAATCGGATCCGGCTGCTAGCTGCATCTAAAATAAAACCTTTGTTGATTGTTTCACCCCTTTGCATTTTAAACAGACTAAATTTTCTCACTAGCAAAGTAAAGTAGCAATGAGTAAACATTTTGGCAACTTGTCCGTTGTTTTTTTTCCCGTATAACTTCTGAACAGTTTATGCCACCCATCTGAAATTAGCTCCATTGGAAAGTTAGCAAAAAAACTATTCGAATGGTATATTGGAATGTCGAAATCGGCCAAAAATTAGCAAAGTTATTGAAAAATCGTCTATCGACTATCTTCATCTGGCTTCCTGCGTTCTAGAGTGTCCAGAACGCAGGAAGCCAGATGAAGATAGTCGGCGTTTGAACACATAACAACGGGTGTTTATGACTATCGAAAATTTGCAGCATCGTAAATTAGTTGCGAGTCATTATTGAAGTTCGAGTATTTTCATAAATCAGGAGAGGTACTGTCTATAAAGTTATATGTTAATGCAATAGGGAAATGCTAGGAGCCTTGACTGACGAATTACCCCAACCCTTAGCTGAGATCAGATGTGACGACATGTTTGTGATCAAGTGTGTGCGTCTAGGCGCTTTTTTCTCAGATTACGGCCCTCCAGTAACCAAGTGGGGAGCATTTTGTGAAAGGTTGTATGACGCATACCCTTCCTATGAATGATCAGTTGTACCTGTAGATGGGGGAAGTACAGGAGAGAAAGAGCGATAAAAGCTATATCCCTTGGATCAATTACGTTTGAAGCTACTGAGGTCACCAGATTAACTGCTCTTGTTAGTAGGTACAGGGTGAATTTACTAGCAGGCAAGTGCGATACTTGAATAATTCGAGCCAACCGTGCAACTGTCACTAAAATTCAGCTCATTGTTCGCATCCATATTCGATAAATCCAATAATTTCTCCAATTTTTGACCGATTTTGATATTCCAGTAAACCAAATTCATGGTCTCAACAAGAGCTTTCCGATGGTGTAAATTTAAACCAGTAACTCGAACCATTTTAAAGTTATATCCTTAAAACTAGAAAACCATGATTCGGGGGGGGGGGGGGGGGGGGGGGGGGGGGGGGGGGGGGGGGGGG
>JAHWFP010032594.1:249644-272326 GCA_023313725.1 Lithobius niger
TTCTAATTCTAATTGTTCTAATTCTAATAATTCTAATTCTAATTGTTCTAATTCTAATTGTTCTAATTCTAATAATTATAATTCTAATTGTTCTAATTCTAATAATTCTAATTCTAATAATTCTAATAATTCTAATTCTAATAATTCTAGTAATTCTAATTGTTTTTTCTTCTTTTTATGTATTTAATACAATTAAGAAAAGTAACGACTGTTTTTTTAACATAAATAGTTTTATTTGTTTGTTGCTGTTATGTTTTGCATCTGTTGTCTTTCTTCTTTTTGGTGAACGACGTTATTTAACACACGAAAAAACAATAATAAACAATAATAAACAAGTCATTTTAACGTAATAATCAAGGTCTTTTTGTTAATTAACAATCAACACGGTTTATTTGGTGGTTACCGACTACGTATTTCAATAATTTAATTCGGCTCCTGAAAAAGACATTTTGAAAATAAATTTAAGTTATTTTATCTGTCGAGCTTAAAATTATGTTGCCATAATCAAAAACAAAATCATTAACTCATGCCATACTGTACGATTTATCCAAAAACTAACTATTTCTATTTCGATCACCAACAATGATAATCCTGTAACATGCTACATTCTAAGTCACTGTCCCTTAAGGACGCCCTCCTTGTGCTGGTTACGGCCCTGATACCAAACACAGCTGAGTGGATAATACCTTGGCTTCCACCCAGGGGTTCATATGGACCAGTCCTTTTTTAAGCTTCTTGGCAGCCATATTGTCTACCAATCTAATTAACACTGGCGATAGCCAGTGTTAGTAAGGGTCGACCTAGGACCTCTGTGTTAAACTCTCAACTTTGAGAGCGTATAACTCCGTCAAAAGTAAACATATTTAAACCAAATTTGGAGTCTAGCCTTGACTAGTAAAGGCCTGCCTGCAGTCCAAAAATTGTGAAATTCGGTCCAGCCAAACCCGAGATGCAGACAGGGGCCAAATAGACAACTTCTTGTTCAACTTCTTGTTGTTGTTGTTGTTGTTGTTGTGGGGATACTTTCGTCTGTCCTCTCTACAGGTCAAACCATTTGTCCAATAAAGCTGGTTCTTAGCTCATTTTACAGGTATTGCTCTGTAGATGTGCCCTTTTCATAAGGCCTTTTCTAATTGGTCAAGTGGTTCAGGGGTTACGGAGCTCTAAACCACCAGATTGATTGTTTTACATTGTTTTAAACATTGTTATTATGCAACAATACCAATTAGCAAACGCCAGCTGCGAGACATAGACTGAAGATTAAAGGATTTGTTTCTATTGTTACCATTGGCGATAGCCAGATTAGTAAGGGTCAGCCTATGGTCTCTTGTGTTAAACTATCAGCTTTGACCGTCAACTGCACTGTTTTACAGTTTAGCTGCAATTCTAAAAGTAACACGAATTAATAAACAAAAACGGAACGTTAAATGTTTAGAGTAAGGATCTAAAAGTCAAGTCAAAACCTAGAAGGAACATGGACAAGCTTTGACAGTCAGGGTCTAGCTGTAAAATTTTCTCAGTAAGAGGCTGGAAAGCATTAGACCCTTACTACTCGGTGGTCAACAATAAATACATTTTCACGAAAAATTGGAAATCATCCTACAATGACCCACGTGATGATCAAGTGGTAGTATGGTTATACGTTTCCTGCTTTGCTTTACGTTGAAAATTATTTTTCAATTTAGTAACATGCCAGCATATTCGTAGCAGACAGCATTATGGTAATCCTCTACCATAAATCTACGAAATATAATAAAAATTCTAAAGCATCAAAAGACAAAATGCCAAACTTCACAAGAAAATTGTGTTATTAAAGTTCCAAAACAATATTGTAAGAACAAAGAAAACCTGCTACAACCGTTCATACACACGTTCAGTCCGAAGAGACTAGAACTAATCTAACCACCGGGTAGTAAGGGTCTAATGCTTTCCAGCCTCTTACTGACAAAATTTTACAGCTAGATCCTGACTGTCAAAGCTTGTCCATGTTCCTTCTAGGTTTTGACTTTTAGATCCTTACTCTAAACATTTAACGTTCCGTTTTTGTTTATTAATATTGTTATAGGTCTGGCCAGATAGTTACTTTTCTGACCATGGTCATATTTACAAGTTACTGTTGAACACTTACATGCATCTTGGGTTGTGTCCGCAGAAGTATGGTATTGTTAGATCATATGGTTGTCCGGCCACAAATTCACACAAAGGATCTCTTTCTCTAACACATTCTTCGTAATACTGAAAGAAAAAAAAAAGAAATGAACATAATTAAGTGCAACTGATACCTCAACTGACACCATCATGAATGTTAATATATTTTTCAGGAATTCCGTTTTTATCTTTTTCCTTTTCCAGTTGCAATACTAAGGGAGAAAAAAAAAGGTGATTTACACTCTTATAATTTTCATAAATACGAAAAGAATGATTATAATCCATTGTTTACAGCATTTTGTACAATAAAAAGATGGAATTTGCGATTTAGTACCATGTCTTGCCACTGGAGGCCGTTGTTAGCAAAGTGTGTTTACCAATTTAACTTGTATGTGTAAATTTATTTATTTTTTCCCCTTAAAAGAGCAATTATTTGATTTTAAAAAAAAGGCAAAAATGTAACATCTAAAAAATGCACGAGTTGTTTAAATTGCAGTTATGTTAACACACTTTGCTAACAACGACATCTAGTGACAAGAAATGGTACTAAAATTGGTACAATTTAAATTCTTTTTTTTTTTATCGTATGAAATGCTGTTCGCAGTGGAATTTAAAGGGATATACCTCCCAGCACCATTTTTCTGGATCCACCACATCAAGTACGGCCCCAAAGGTCTATTTACTTACCGTTAGTCTTTCCCTTGCTAAAAATCCGTTTTAAAATGTGTCGTCTAGATTTTCTGTTGAATATTGTTAACTATAAGAACGACCCGTTTCTATATGATCCTTTGCGCGCCTACAATGACCTTGAAGTTTTATCTGTGTGTGCACAGTACTAATTGCAATCGTTTGCTAATAATTACTATGAGATCAAAATTCTGAAAGCCTAATGCAGTACAAATTAAAATTAATTATTCCAATAGATCGCCGAAGCAAAATTATAAGACACTAGTCTAGAAAATTATAAATAGTAACTTCAAAATACGTGAATCATTCCGGTTTGTGACGACACAATTAATGCGTTCACACTGGCTTGTCTATTAGGCACAATGCCAACTGAGATAGTAGCTTCGTTTTTCGCTGCGAGGAACGAAGCTACTGTCTCAGTTGACATTGTCTATGGTAAATGAGCGGATACGATCGGCGCATAGCTGTTATAAAGTGTGGAAGGGGTCAGTATTGGATTTTTTTATGTTTTTTGCCTGTGGGGGTAAGTCAGGGCACAAAACATCGAACGCTGTGTTAGAGGTCAAGTATGGAAACAGGACTGGAGAGCATACCAAGGTCACGACGACAGTGTTGCAACTTCTTACCTGTTTCTTCCATTCGTCTCGACTGATGTTTGGTTTGAGTTTGTCATATTCTTTCGAGAAGCCGATGTGATGGTAGAAGAAGCGTGAAATGGCCTTTTCGACAGGGTCTCGCACCAGATTGATGTACAGCGGCATCGCCTCACCAAACCTATAACAAACAAAACGGAACTTTAAGCAGGATAATAAACGAATTTTGTAACACTTTTAGCATTGAAACTGTCAGGGTGATGCCCCTCATAAGCCTCGCACACTGACACCTGGACTCCTTACTGCCATTCGCAGCCATTGAGTTCTGATTGGTCGCTACAGAGAGTGACAACATGACTGCCCATGGACCGGGTTAGTTCAATCGAGCTCTGCATTAAAGAGTTTGAACCCGAATTAATGCTTGGACTTGGAGGACATGAGCCCTACAAAATATTTCTTTGTAAAGCCCTGGGTAAACTGTTTAACATTTCAAGTTATAGTTTTGGGTAGGCAGGAAAAGAAAATTATCTATCACTTCTCATATATTGAAAAACAATACGTGGACTTACGCTTGAAGTCTGTCTGGTCTCTGTGATCACATTCCTAAAATGGCCCATCTCCATTTTCAGTCTGTTCTTTGATTGGCTAGTAAGCATCCATTTGACACATTTTCAAAGAAACTCTCAATGCCATTCGTTGATGAAGTTTGGAAAACATTACCAGCTACTCTCGCCAGGTGAACCGCAAAGGTGTCATTTGAATACCACAGTGCCAAGCGAAGGTGCTTGAAAGAAACTTCGTGGCAGCCGTTTTTGTTTTGATATCACTACTTTGAGTGGCTTGCTGGTTTGAGGTGAGGTGGACAGAATCGTGGTAGCTTTAGTCGTTTTGGGCAAAAGTGAGTTTTACAATTTGTCACTTTTCGATTGTCTATTTCCTACAAATTTTCTGTTAAATACGTAAAATTTAACATATTTAAATTTCCAACTGTTAATAGAGTAATACTGACAGGGAAATTGTGCACCTTGGCTTATTTTACTGTATTCTCTATACACAATCTGTAAATTACTAAGTGCACAACAAACATCGTTGTTGTCAGGCAGAGTTTGCCATCTTAAATGATCTAACCATCTGTTTACAGATGGTAGTTAGATGCCTTGGTGAGATGGTCGAACATTTCTTTCAACTATTTGAATCTGCTGTAAAATAAATCAGTGTCCAGCATTGTTCTGTAGCTAGCTACCTTGGACATAAATCCTAATTTACCTGCGGATGTCCATTTACCCACAAACCCCCACGAACCTTCACATAAAATAGAAAAAGACATTAAAAGTGTGAAAAAAATATCCCACACCATGTTAGTGAAATTCTTCATCTAGATTATAGACAAAGGCTTGAATATCTTAACTTGTCTTTCCTAAAGATAATTAAAAATGTCTCAGATAAGTAAGATAATTTAGCACCCTATTTAAACTATGGGCAAGTTGAAGTCACCCACCTATAGATTAAATTCAAATTTCTTTGCCTGAGGTACACTAATTTATGGAATTCTCTTCCTGATTCTGTCTCTAATGCCCCCACTGTGAATGCTTTTAAGAATGGACTTGATAGGGATATTTCTGCTGATATAATGTACTATTAGAATTAATTTTCGAACTTGCTTACCTGTTTGTAATACAATTATGGTGTATGCCATCATGTTATTGTACGTATATTTTCTTTGTTATGTGCTGTACTTTACATATACTCTCTTTATAGGCTTGCCCCATTGCTACCAAGGGAAACTGACAGCTCCATGTATTAAACTACTTCTGCATTTGTTCTGGATGAAGCGCAGAAGGCTTTATCTCGAAACGGAATCCGTGCGTTTCTTTTCTATCTAGCAATTTAGCGAAACAAGCGTATGGTTCGCGATTAACGTCAAATTGCATGTAATTAAACGGAATTGGATTGTTATTTGTGTAATACTGACGTTGACTTTACACCATACTCGTTTTTCGCTACATTGCTAGATGGAAAAGAAACGCACGGTGTTGTTTGGTGTTTGACATTATCGTTGCTGCCTAGTGTTTATTCCACCTTGTCTTCCTCCCGTGCCTTTCACGGGAGGAAGAAGAGGATTGGAATCTGCTTCCATGTAGAAGATGCTAGCCACACGCCATCATCCAGAAGACATTGAAGGGTTGATATTTTTCGGGAATATCACAAGTGTGGTTTTACGGCGCTAAGATAAATATGGGTCCAAGTAACAGTTAAAGAGGGGTTAAAAAGTGGGTTAAAGAGAGAGTTAAAAAGAATAATTAAATTACATAAATAAACAGATAGATAAATACGTTTAATTGGGGCGTCGGACAAAAGTCTAACTGGAAAATCATTTAATGCGATGACTATCTAATAGCTGTCTAAATAAAAAATCTGGCATATCACTTAAAGCAAGAGTGAGATAGGTGGTTTGGTGGTTTGGTCTTGCTTAAACGGAATGTCGTATAATGGATACACGTCTAACTGGACAACAACATGGCTATGGTTTTTGATTTTGTACAGCCGTAGTAGCCACGTTAGGCTGGGGTGGTGACAAATTATCCCTGGGACCCTCTTAAATACAGTATGGCCCGTAAAAAACGCAAACGTCGAAAAATGTTTAAGTTTGTACTTTTTTCTAACTTTTTTATTTTGTTATAGTGAATACAGGGACCACTTTTCGTACGCTAGTCAACGGACCCTATCATTCAAGTTAGATTAGTCCCTATTTTTAGTCAAGTGTTTCTATTCCGAGCTTTTTGCGTATTGCTTTCCCATTGGCTGCTGATTTTGCTGCCTCCGTTGACGTCACAATACAGCTCAACAGCTTACGCACATGGGCACAAGTCAAACCGGAAATGCTCCAGTATGCGTGCCTCCTGTGACGTCACGTAATGAGCTGGGAGCGACCAACCTTACTGCAGTGTAAATTATCGGTTTACCAATCTTGTTTTCAAAGGAGCCCGGTCTGCATGGCCATCGGCCCCAGAGACAGACTACACACCATTTGCTTGTGGGAGATCAACGAAAGAAAACTCGCCAAAAAAACGACCCACCGCCTTTACTAAGTTTACTAAGTGTAAGGTTTGACCTAAACCTCCCATATTAAAGCAGAAATTGTGACGGTTAACATCTCCACCGGCTGTAAATATTTTCCAGTTAGACGCTTATCCCTCGCCCTGTTTATTTCACTAAATCATTTCGTAAGATACGTTGGCAATGTTGTTCTTATAATGGTGATAATCTGTGTCGCAGAATAAACTCGTACGCAACACAGAACCATTATGGAAAAGCAATCAACAAGGTGTCAACAGGTAACGAGTTCTGCATGAAGGAAAAATTTTCTCTTGGCACAAAAATCTAACAAACTGCTCAACATGTAAAAAAAAAAAATAACAAGGTACAGAGTTCACGTAGGTGTGTCAATAATAGGACCAAAAATTGAGATTCACAAGCTGGGCCACCGAGAGGGTGAGGCTCTCCCCCAATCCTCACTGGCATTTAAATAAATCACCCAAATTCGGTTTTTACACCATTTAAGTAAAGAAAAGAAAAGAATTAGGCCCCAAAAAAAGCGACACTCAGAAAAATTGGATGTTTGGTTTGGGGCCTAATGGACAAAAGGATGAGGGGGGAGGGGTGCGGGGGCGGGGCGAATATTATTTATCCCCAGGGCCGAACAACTTTCTCGGCGGCCATGTTTACGTGTTTAAGTTGGGTAGCAAGTGGTGAAAACTAAAGTATGGTGGAGCAGCCAGCATTCCAAGTACACGCATGCCAGCAAATGTTAAACTGCAATCCTATCTTGTTTGCTGATGGTTATCTTCCATCACTTATTGTTTGTGTTTAACTAATCACGATCATGCGACGGACGGACGGCTCCCGAATAGACGTAGCCTAAGCAAGAAATCATCTGAAATTCCAACATGTCGGCGGTTTTAGCACTACCAGTTCACAACGAAAACAGTCAATAATGTGAGTTCAGAACGACCGGGAAATTGTTTCGTCAGGAGGAACTTTTTCTTATTGTCACGGATTATACGACTACAAGCATTTGCTCAAACGATGTCGGATTTACCAAATCCAGGCATCGTTGATACCATGGCAACGACACCTTTGCCATCGTGATTAAATTCTAGCTCAGTGACAGAATTGTGAGTTCGGTGCGTGAAAGTTCCTTAATAAAATGATACTTACTGTGTAAAATTGATGAAATACACGTGACGATCGAACGAGCAAGGTACTCCGTGTTTTTCTTGCTGTTTTTTCATTTCCCGGATAATCTTTTCCTGAAAAACAAAACAAAAATAAACCGTTAAAATACACAAGTTTTCTTATGGTTGACGGGCGACCTATTGGAATAATTAATTTTAATTTTTTACCGCATTAGGCTATTAGATTTAGATCTCACGGTAATTATTAGAAAATTAGTAGATGTACACACAGAGATGAACCTTCATGATTATTGTACGCGCGCAATGCATGATTTAGTGGCGGGTCGTTAGTAAATAAAGTTCCATTATATTCAACAGAAAATTTCCTAGACGCCACATTTTAAAAAGGATTTTTTGCAAGGGAAAGACTACCGGTAAGGAAATAGACCTTTGGGGCCGTACTTGATGTTGCGGATCGAGGAAAATGGCGTTGGGAGGAATGTACCTTTAACAAAGAGGAATAATAAGTGGCTTTGTTTGGTTATGTTTAGATTATCGAGCATTGTATTTCTGATACTGGTACGTGCCAATACCAAAAATCCAGTACACTTGGAGTTAACGAGAATCAATCCACATAGAGCCAAACCTACCTCACAACACTCAACTTCCGTTTTGCAAATTTTATCTGTATTCTTCAGTCAAATCGTCTTCCTTCGTTCACCACCCCTTTGTTGATGTATGACGATTATTAAAAAAAAAAGAGTTTTCACCAGAGTCGCTTAAAGGGATATATCTCCCAGCGCCATTTTCTCGATCCTCCACATCAAGTACGGCCCCAAAGGTCTATTTCCTTACCGTTAGTCTTTCCCTTGCTAAAAATCCTTTTTAAAAATGTGGCGTGTAGGAGATTTTCTGTTGAATATAATATAACTTTATTTACTAACGACCCGTCACTAAATCATGCTTTGTGCGCGTACAATAATCATGACGTTTCATCTCTGTGTGTACATCTAGTAATTTTCTAATAATTACCATGAGATCTAAAATCTAATAGACTAATGCGGTAAAAATTAAAATTAATTATTCCAATAGATCGCCGAAGCAAAATTATAAGACACTAGCCTAGAAAATTATAAATTGTGATTTTAAAATACGAGAATCATTCCGGTTTGTGACGACACAATCAATGGGTTCACGCTGGCTGGACTATTAGGCGCAATGCCAATTGAGACAGTAGCTACGTTTTCGTTGCGAGGAACGAAGCTACCGTCTCAGTTGACCTTAGCTGTAGTAAATACGCGGATGTGATCGTCGCGTGGGTGTTGTGAGGCAGGCGGTATGTTGCTTTAACCAAGTTAACAAAATACGACGTATGCAGACACTATATCATAAGCGTATCTACCGTGCAGGCACTAATCATAAGCGTATTTAAACACAATTAAAAAACGTTTGCGTACAGCAGTAAGGTTTTACGTGGATTAATCATTACAGAAGCTGGTGGTATCTGAAACTTTTTGACTTTGAAAGTTTTGACTTTGGTTCAGTTAAGCCTAACCTTAAACATCAAACGAGTTCGGTATTGTTTCTTAATGGCTTTTACGTCTGAATTTATACGATTACCAGACAAAATTTTTGTAATGTTTTTCCCCCCTGTTTTAAGATGGTGTGGTAGTGTGTTTTTTTTGCCATTTGCTTATCATTTGAATTTTTCATTGAAACAGCTATTTCGACGTTGCTATTACGCAATGCCTCTTTTGTTATCCAATAGCATTTTTACCTGTTGGTTAACTTCGAGCCTCCTCTCATGCTGATTGGGTAGTCGAAGATGTTTGTACCCATTGTATCCTTGCAGCCATTGGAGCAAAAGGACGAACATCTCACTGCCGGATTTGGGAACTCTGTTGTAAAATAAGGGACGGGGGTCTTCTCGGGGTGGTTGGGACGCCCAGGGTCCGGCATATTCTAAAAATAAAAATTTATAATAATTAAAAATAAAATTATATTTATTACAGAAATGTGCATAAAAACAATTGTTGTATGATGACGCAGCGGTGGTTACAGTAACTCACACTTGAATGAGCACTAAAGTCTGTTCATAGGTTTATATGAGCGTCCATAGGCAGTTTGGCTGTTTTCAGGCATCCGACGATAAATAACAACACGAAAGAAAAGGCTGAAACTTCGTTTGATCGGGAGACTTTATCGCCTGACAACATAAAAGTCACTGACACACTTCATGTTTTCTGTTCGGAAAAAAAGGTGTGAATGTTGATATTTGCTTAATTACTGGCTACTAGCCAGCTAATCTCAAGAAAATAAATTCCTCCATTCGGTGCGCAAAGCTGAAATTTTGCAGATAGCCGTGGAATTTTCCTTTTTTCTGGCTTGGGGGTTACGGGAAGTAAATTATAAGTCAAGCCACCAATCAAACTCAAGACTATTTTTAATAGGGAAGGTACATAATTTTGCTTCTAGGAGCACGAAACCAAAGGTTATCTGCCCCATGACTATGAGACCGTAAGAGGGACAATTTAGCTGGAGAAATGCAAGCGGAAAACCAAGCAGAACAATGAAAAATAGTTTTTTTTTTTAGTTTCTTTATTGAGCAGAAAGGGCCTTCGAGCCATGCGCTCATGCTACTAACTAACCTAGGTACTACTTAAACACTTAAACATTTTTTTATTTGAAAAATATATTTTGCTTACAACAATGAACACGAAGAACACAAAGCACTCCTACTGTTAAATAATGCGAATTCGATTGATTTTATTTTATTTGAGCTTGCAGGCCTATAACACCAAGTGCTCAGTCTAACCTACTTAAAATTACGGGCACCAAATGCCACCAGTTAACTAAGCAACTAACAAACCACCAAAAACCAGCAAGAAGCAGGTAGTTTTATTTCGCTCGTAATAAATTGCATTTATAAAGACTGAGAAGATCAGTAATCTGAGTAGCAACGTGAAAAGACAAGCTTGTAAGTGGGAAGTTGTGGGTTCGAGTCCCAATTGGGGCAGTTGTCTTTTCGTTCTGTCTCAGAGCACAGTGTAGCTGGTATATTCACAAAAGCTACGACACATTAGGGCTAACAAGACCGTTGAGCTCAAGACCAGGGGGTCCTTCCGAGCTTTTTGCATATTGCTTTCCCATTGGCCGTTGGTTTTGTTGCCTCCACTGACGTCACAAGGCAGCGCAACAGGTTACGCACATGCGCACAAGTCAAACCGGAAATACTCTAGTGCGGGCGCTTCCAGTGACGTCACTTAATGAGCTAGTGAATGACCAACCCTCCTACATACTAGCGTTCCATCCATCTTGCTCAAGAGTATTACTTTTAAGCGAGACTCTAACAATCACTCATTAAACTTGTGGTGCACGAAGCTTATCATTGCTACGTTCCACGGTGATCGACAACAATAACATCCTCTGTAAATGAAAACCAAACCATTGTCGGCGATTTACTTTCTGCCTCTCCCAGAAAAAAAAAATGCCAAAGCCGTCGGACTAAAGGTTTCAACTTTGTTCTACAGATGCGTATTTATTTATATCCCATAAAAATATTCAAACGTCAGTGCCTGGAGACCGGATATGGAAAGGGGTCTGGGCTGCGTCGGGCTTGGGTTGCTGAATGAGTGAGCGAAGCGAACGAAAATCAGAGTCTGTTAGCCAGTATACGCAAAAATCTGATCGATTGCATTTCCATTTTGGGGTGGAGTTCTATTAGTTGGGGTGGGTTTTCTTCTAACACCAACCGTGCGTAGCACGGGCATCCTATAGTTAGGCCTAATTCTTCAAGTCATTCTCGATTGTTTATAGGCCTACTCTTGTACGTCTATCATTAGCGCCTTTTATTTATGTGGTGTTGTTTTTTCGTAGATACACATTTTTAAAACTAGACCAAGAGAAACGGCGTACTTTTAAGAAAAAAAACCGTTAGCCTACAAAGATGTCAAGCATGACGATTTAAACGTTTAAGTTTCACCCTTTTCCGTTACACTTTCTCCATAAAGTAGGCCTAATCTGGACCGAGTTGTTTTATTTGTGTTGATGTACGTTTTTACGTATTTATTATTTTACGGCGGTTGCTTTCTCCGCTCTGTTAAATTCTTCAACTCGCAAATCAGAAAGGGAAAGTTCCACTCCCATAATCCCCTCCTCCTTTGTTGGCGTGCATCGCAGATTTTGCGTGGGAGTTTGCGGAGAAACGGTAACGCACGCATCGTCTAGCATAAATTAGGAGCAGTCATTATTGGCCCTTTCCTTTATGGTAGGAATGGAGTGCTGAAACCAACTTTTTTTGAGAACAACTTGTTGTTCTTGTTGTTTCTGCTGCTGCAGCGTTTTATCTTCTCCTGAAGACACTGGCGTAGCTACGTTAGGCGGGGCCGATTGCAAATTATTCCCCCCCCCCCCTTAACTTACAAAACGCACGAGCTGAAAAATTCTAAATCCATATTTTATTCTAACATTTAAAAAATGTTTGTTGTAGTGAAAATGGGGACCGCTTTTTCGTACTTCAGTCAAGGGTGCCGTATTTTCCTTTTTTTGAAAAAAAAACTTGGAAAAGCGTTTGAACTTACAAATTTTTCAGCTCGTAAGTTTTTTTTTATTGGCCACCATATTTTTTAATGATGGGGAGGGGGGGGGGTGATAGACGGACGGGAAGGCTAGAAATTAATTTTTAAAATACCGTTTATATCAAATTAAATAACTAGTCTACTACTAAAGAGCCTTAATTTTAACGTAAATATTTTTTTCTTCGGGGGCCCCCTGAGGTTGGGGCCGTTGCTATAGCTACGCCGTTGCCTGGAGATCGAACCAATGAACCGATTTTCAACTTTCCAGTTTAAAACGTAGGTATGAACATTGAACAAGGTCTAGTGCCTTTTGAACGCTATTTTAATGTGACCCAATTTATCTCAAAAAGCGTACATGTCAGTTGTCTCGTATCAAAAAAACTTAGTCCTCTGCAGGAGCGGATACAAGAGAAAAAGTAAGCCATCAGCGTCGCACCACCTGTAAACGATTCTCCAGCATTCCTGAAGAACAACAAGCTGCGGCGACGCTGATGGCTTATACACATGTGTTTTTTCTTGTATCTGTTCCTTTTGAGCATTAAGTTTTTCTTTATGGCTTACATCCGTATTTTATACGCTTAAGCGTCTTTTCAATACTGATACTTGTGACTTAGAGCTATACACATAAGTCAACTTCAGCTATAGAGGCAGGCCTACTACAGGAATCTGGTTAGTAAGACATCGTCACCTGTTTTAGAAGGTAAGAGGCGTGCGCCACGTCGCCGAGGCTTTAATTTTAGGCCTTTTGCTTTTAAACAATAGGTGTTTGTCTGATTTTAGGGAGCACGAACCCAAACTGGGTTATCTGCCCCACGACGGTGAGAGGGACAATAGGTGCTTAAAATGCCAAACGGCGTCAGAGTAATAATAATCCACCCGAAACCTAAACTGGGATAAGAGAAGCCGCCAGGGTTCCACCAGAACCAGAAGCCGCCAGAATCCGACCTTTGAAAGGGGTGATATCATTCAACCAAGGAAAGGCCGCCAAGGTTAACCTTATTAACCAACAAACATGGCGCATTGCACTCTTCTTTAATTTTCTGTGGTAGGAGTGATCATAATTATCGGCACATATCATATATTGCATTAACGTCAGTGTCGGAATCATCTAATTGTACAGTTCGAAGCCTAACGTGTTTCAACGATCAAAGAAAGTAGTCTTACTGCGTAGGGGTCAACGTGCGAAGTTTGTTGGTTACCTGGAATAACCTTCGTGACCTTTACCTGGTTGAATGATATCATTACTTTCAAAGGTCGGTCCTTTTTGGAAACTGGGCGGCTTCCTTCTTTTATACCAGTTATGGTTTTGGGCGGATACCACAACTTTTTATAGAACTTAGATCGCTTTCGTTCTGTTTTAAATTGCTTTCTCTCCGCTTTTGTTTGCTTTCGTTCTCTT
Organism: Lithobius niger; assembly: GCA_023313725.1. NCBI lineage: Eukaryota > Metazoa > Arthropoda > Chilopoda > Lithobiomorpha > Lithobiidae > Lithobius > Lithobius niger. Next base: position 263,224 of record JAHWFP010032594.1, read on the forward strand.
TCAGACTGCTGTCGTTTCTTTGCCAAAAAGTAAAATATGCAAATGTATAAGTGTTCCTATGATTGTTTGGTCTAAATGGATAAATAACTTGCCATTTAATTAAGCGAATTGAAAAGTTTACGACTGTTCTGGCAGCTTACACAAAATGACCGAAAAAGATCAATCAAATTACGACAATTCCGAAACGTCGCAGACTCCGCTGACGGAGCTAACGGCGACCCCCAGACCCTTTAGTTATCTAGGGGAAAGTTGGCGCATCTCACACATTCCTCCCCCCCAACCCCTCCAAATTTCGCGGTCAATCCTGTTGTTTCTATTTTGTCATGATCTTAGATGGAGTGGAATTTTCAAAACAAACACACTTCGGGGGCCGGCGGTGTAATGAACTGGTTAACCCCCCCCCCCCCTCCCCCGTTCCATGGCAGATTTTAATAAAACGCCCCTTATTGTTAGGGTGTTAAACCCACATGCGTGGAACTGTCCAAACCCCTTGACACCCTCAGAACCTTTTTATTCGCACATCATCTGAAACGGAATAGTAAAAGCCTACAGTTATACAAGAAAAGGGGCTTTTCAACGGAAGGTACAAACTCGGAAATATGTTGCCGTCCCAATGAGCCTGATTTTGGCTCAGCCGTTCCGATAGCCATGCTACCCAGTTACCGAACTTTCCGCATCTTTTTAAACCACGTTGTTCCGTATGACTCAGTGGTATTGCCACTCGAGAGCGTTGGTTCATGATCGTGTACCACCGTAGGCGTACAATTATTAGAATATAAACTAAAAGTCGCATCTTACCTCTGCCAAGCCTACGCATAACCCTAGCAGTAGCTGCGGCTACTAATACGTCTGATAATGCTTTGCCTTCGAAGTAGGACGGAGGAAAAGCATTATCAGAGGTATTAGTAGCCGCAGCTACTGCTAGGGCCCCGCGTACACTTGAAAGAGGTAAGCTGCAATACATCTCGTTAACTTTCTAATGTATGTATGATACCACGTTTTTACCGAATACATTGGTTTAATTTTGAAAACTGTGACTGACTGGAATTTGGGTTTTTAATGAACTGATTTAGTCCGTACCATGTGAAGCTATAATAGCACATGCTGTGACGGTCTTCATTAATCTATTCGTAATTACTATTTTCACGGTGCTTAAGTTCGTATTTTGTTTTGGAGCAGGGTTTAAAATAATTATGAAAGGCTTTGACAATTATTTGAAAATTAGTTGTTTTAAGGGCTCTTAGAGACACAGCACCCATCCCTCATGTACACCTTAACTGGACCCCATTTTGAGTTTATTATTTTTTTTTGCTCCTCCCCCCCTCCCCCCCCCCCCCCCCCCCGGCCCAACCCCCACCAAAAAATAATAGTCGTGGATTCGTGGAGGAGGATTCATTCCGAGTGGATCGACAAACTCGAAAATGGCGCACGAAATTATCACTATCTTCGATTTTCATATTTTTGAAGATTTGCACTATTTGCACAGTTTTGCCGAGATTTTGCTAGATTTGCGTGATTTGCAGAAATTGTTCAGATTTACAGGATTTTTCACAGATTTGCAGGACTTGCACAGTTATACAGGATTTGCACAGATTTACGGGATGTATACGCCTTGCCACTATAAAAGTTGTATGTGATACGTGCATAAAAATATAATGTTATTACGGATGAATTTGTCGAGTAATATTTTGTACTATCGGTTGGGATTTCATTTGCACAATATGTCAATATCATGGAGTTTGCATGGATTTGAATTGAATGAATTGCATGTTGGTTTATTGAACAAGGCAAACGGTACAAAACTCCGTATGTGCCCTCACCCAACAAGAGCTAATGCTCGCATGTGGCGTGTTGGCTACCATAATAAAAAATAACAAAAAACACAAATGTCAACTTATGCAACAAATGCAAAGTTTGGGTGTATCGTAGAAAAAAAATAACAATTACCACCGTTATTAGCAAATGTAAAGTTACAATTTTATTAACTATTTTTAAAAAAAATTTGTTACTATTGTACTATTGTATATACTATTTGTCGTGCACTGAGATCTGCACGAATTTCTCTAGATTTGCATGGATTTGGAGATCTGCACCAAGATTTTTAGATTTGCACAAATTTTAGCTGATTATATGGATTTGTGTTGATATGCATGCATTGGCGTAGATTTGCACGGCTTTGCAGATTTCTACAAATTTTCAGATTTGCAGGTTTCGCCGTCGTGGAGTTGCAAATCTGAAGTCATAAGGCGTACGAGTTTTCAAGGTTTGTCGAACCCCTAGATGCATTCATAGAGTTAGATATTTTATATTGTTACACATATTCTTTACAACAAGGTTAAATTAAATATATATATCTTTTACAAATCTCAGTTGTGAGCAAGGCCATCTGAGATAGGAACAGTGTTCCTCGTTTCGCTAAAATGAGGAACCCAGTTTTTATCTCAGCCGATCTCAGCGGACCTTGGGTATTTGAGGGGAATCTCATAAAAAGGTCGCTAATGAAATTTTAACCTTGCCGTTTTTCATTATTTCTATGTCCGACTTGAATAAAATATCTATAAATCCTCTCAATATGCAAACGACGTTATAAATTCTCTTTTTTATGACAGTTTCTACCGCTGAAATTAATTCGACTCCACCACTTGATAGCCTTGAACAAGGTGGAGGATATAAATGCGTTGCGTATAACGTTCATGGAATGACCAAACAAAAAAAGGTATTTCCAAACCCGTTCATCGCAAAGGTCAAAGCAAAAGATCACAGTAGGATGGTCTAGAATAAAATTCATTGCAGCACTTTGATTTAACGTTCTTTAAAGCTCATCCCATATGGAAATTCGTTCAACAACAGGTATGTATTCGCTTGACCACCCTGACCCCGTTTGCGCGTTCATATTTGTAGTTCCTGGACGCCTCCGGCACACCTCCCCCCCCGCCCCAATTCGCACTCCCCCGCCCCGTAACTCATTTGCGAATCATCTGAGTACCAATCAATCAATGCCAAGGTTTTGTTTGCGTTGTTGGTGTTTCTTTGATAAGCCGTGTTTAAAAAGTGTACTTTTCTTTTAAACAAATTCTAAGAAAATTCTAAGAAACTGGGAAACAAGGCGCTACTTCGGGATAAGAGATATGGTCACGAACACACTAATTATTTGCGTGCTGTCCCGTTTGTTATAGAAGGTCATCGTAACCGATCGTGTGCAACGTAGATGAAAAAAATTAGCACGATCGACAGGCAGTGCTTATTAGAGTTCGTTTGCTCACGAAAATTTTCAGAAAAAAAGGTTTCAGGAGTTGTTGTTGTTGTTTTTACATAAGTGAGCCGAACACAAATCAGGTTGCGTGTCCTATTATAAACGACGAGGATATCAGGAGGAATTGAGTTTTATTTTTTTTGTTGAGAGCGGTAATCCGGTTGAGGATTTTTTGTCCTACAGTAAACGATGAGAGGGACATTTTCACTGGAGAAATCCAAGCTGAAATTCCACGATCTTTGACGTGCCACACTTGACATGAGCACGCGACACAACGGGAGATTTGTTTTGATTTGATTTAATTTATTAAGGAACATTAACCTAAGGAGCGTATCAGCCCCCAGCAGGTAGGGTTGGTTTTTTGCCAGTAAAAAGCTCTTCCGGTTATCACCGGCTAAAACTGGCAAAAACCAGAAAGGAGCTCCATACGCTTATTTTCAGTTAAATATATTCTTCTCACAATATCTACGTAAATTTTCGATTGTCAGTTGCATAATTTGCATAGATATTGTGACAAGAATATCTTTTACTGTTAAAAAAACGTTTGAAAGGTAAATAAGAAGATGATCTAACTTTCATTTTCTGACAACTCGTACGGTTTGAATTTAACTTTAATATGAATTTTCAAATTAAACGATGTGACGTTTTCAAGAGGAGCTTTTATGATATGCCAATATTTCACTATTGTAGGACACACTTTTTTTTTTATTTGACTTCAAGTAGATTTTTGCCATATTTTTGGCCAAAGGGACAAAAACACCGTAAAAACTGTTTTTGCCGGGACAAAAACTGGTTTTAACCACGTGGTGGAAAAAAAAAAGCCAACCCTGCCAGCAGTAGAGAGGAGGCGACGGGACGGTGAACAGGAGTTTTGTTATTGTTTTTCCTTTTTCGCCGAATTTTAATCAGGGCTTGAGTTTCAGCAAAACGTGAAAATTGTTCGGCGAAACAAGCTGAACACGACCTAACTTTCATTTTCTGACAATTTCCATACGGTGGTTTGAAGTTAATTTTTTTTAATTACGACTTTCTTTTCCGCTTTCTCCTTCCATTTTTTAATTCCTCGATTCAAGGATTAGCGGATCACCTAATTAAGTCTTTAATCTGGCCTTAATCCGCATTCTTTCTTCTGGCACATCAAAACTGCTACGTTCATTGCAATCTAAATATTTATGGCCTACATGCTACTAAATCGTATTCTCCCTGTAGGCTAACAGATGGTTGAATAATTATGTAAAACGGAAGCGACTATTGTTAAAAAAAATGGAAATGAAATAAAATGCAGCCTACAGTACCAGTTATTCCCCGGTCTCCATACACTCTGTTAAGTGCATCACGTGCCGAGCCGCGCTACGAAACACGCGTCAGGCTCCTAAACCGAAAGCAACAATGATGATTAGCCTTGGAGGCAGGTGGTGGGAAGGAGGAAGTAAGAATTACCAAGAGAGTAAAACCCAAAAGAGATAAACCGCACCCCAAAAGAGATATACGATTGGATAAAACAACGTTAGGCCTAAGAAACCGCTCTCACAGCATCGGCTTGACTAAAGACGCCGTTGTTTTTACCTATATTTCCATCCAGTGCCCATTGCAGCTAGCTCAACGACCGATGCTAGTTCTGTAGCCAATACGGCGTTATTGTTGTTGCTATTGTTAGAGTGTAGCGCGTTGGCTACCATACCAAACAAAAGTTAATTAAAACCAATCGTTAACTTATGCAACTAATGCAAACATATGCCAAAATGCCAAAACTAAAAGACAAAAAAAAAAAAAGAAAACAAACACAAAAGAAGAAACTATATGAAAGAAGCTGCACATTGACACATTAAAGGATTTGGTAAAAAAAAAAAAATACGGGAAAAAAATTAAACTACTAAAAATACTGTAAATATTCTTAACTATTTTTTTAAATTATGCAGCTTTCTTAGGCCTAACGTTGTTTTATCCAATCCTTTAGCTCTTTTGGGGTGCGGGCACATACGGCACAAACGACAACAGCATACAGTCTTAACTACGTATACTCTCTTGATATTTCTTACTTCCTGTTTCCCACCACCTGCCTCCATGGCTAATCATCATTGTTGCTTTCGGCTTAGGAGCCTGACGCGCGTTTCATTTACGCAGTTTTTTTTAGTAACTTTGGCTGAATGAAAAATAATGATTGGATTACATGCTCCCTCCTCCATCCCCCATCGTGTGTAGTTTGCTCCAACAAGATTTGCACAGCATGTTTATTAATTCTGCGGAAGTTAAAGAAAATTATAAGCCTACAGATTACGAAATGCAGATACGTAGCTGTTGAAAGATTTGCAATGAACGATCACGTTGCTTTCTTAAAGTCATCATTGTAACAATTTTCTTTTGGAGCTTGATGGCAGGATAAACAACATTCATATGCAAAGGCCAACCCAGCACGTAATAAGAGTATTTTTGATATGACTGTCCCATGGCAAAATAAAACAATTTAAACATCTTCAACGAAACATGCTAGCCACTAAAAGGGGGTGCGCTGATTGAGTTAGCGAAGCGAGTGTGCTCACAAATGGAATTGAAAAAAACTTAAGCATTTGAAGCATGAACACACAAATAATCCAAACCATATCAATTTGGCAGATGTAAAGGCTAACTCGACAATGGGAAATGTGACAATGATCAATGTGAAAATTTATATACCTAAATTTCCTCTAGAAAAGAAAGGTAGAGATGAAGATAATATGGTGTGGGCTTTGGTACGTACGTTCACGGTCTTACAAAAGTTGTGATATCCATCCAAAGCCAAAATTGGTATAAGAGAAGCCTCCAAGTTTCCAAAACATGTCAGCCTTCGAAGGTAGTGATATCATTCAACCAGGGAAAATCCGCCAGGGTTAACCCTATTAACCAAGTTAATCGCACTGAATAATATTTTGGCCGTTTAATGAAAACTTGAGGCAATGTTCTAGTTTTCATTTAACTTTCGAACTATTAGTCGGTGCGATTAACTTGGCTAATAGGATTAACCTTGGCAGCTTTTCCTTGGTTGAATGCTATCACTACTTTCAAAGGCCGTCCCTTTTTGGAAAATGGCGGCTTCTCTTGTACCACTTTTGGTTTTAGGTGATACCGTACATTTTACACAAGAGTGATCAGTCAACTAATAACTGAATAATTTGACTCCTGTAGTTTAACTTGCTGTCTAAGGTGACACCAAGATATCAAACTTGATTAAGTTTTTGGATTGATGGGCAGTCACATGGTGGAATTAACGACATTGAGCAGCTGTGCATTTCAGAACATCGACAAATGGTTCATTCCTCTCCTTTGAGAGGAAAAGTTCATTCACAGAATTGCTTTTCATTACATATGAGTAAGCAGGTTTTCAATAAGCCAGTCTCCAAGATCACGTTCAGTATTAACACAAACTTGCTCTTTATTTTTGTCAGTAGCTAGAAGGCTTAAGTCGTAAATATCGTTAATGTAAACAGGAAATAGGAGTGGTCCTAAAACTGACCCTTGGGGCACACCTGTAGTCACTAAAATACTGTCACTGTAATGACTCCAGACTTTTGGGCGTTGCGACCTGCTTGATAAGTAGTTCATAAACCAGCTGCGTGCTAACCTTCTGATTCCATATAGATCTAATTTCTGCAAACGTCTTTTGTGGTTAACGCTGTCAAACGCTTTCATCAAGTCAAGATAGATGAATATATTTGGAGAGCCGTGGCCTTCGAGGATCGTTTGCGCCACAATCTCATTAAACAAGAACTACGACAGAACAACAGCTGTACAACTCAGTTTAATCCGCCACTCCGTCAAATGGACCAGTCAATTATAGAAAACGTTAGGAAACTACAGGCATCTATGGGAAACATTAGACATACACGCGGATTAAAGCATCCAGCATGGGGGGGGGGGGGTAGCTTCCCAGCAAACCTAGCGGGCAGACCTTGATGCACAGACACTGACGGAATTCTTTGCGTATCATAGGAGTGGACATTCCAGCAAGAAATGTTTCACTGTCTCCATTCCCAGTTGTCACAAATGTTCCGGCGAAGGGAACAAGCCCATTTCTTAAAGATGCGCATTCAGTGAAGCAGGCGATTTTATATTCCAGCATTTTAGCCTTCTGTGCAGCCAAAACGGCTAAGAAGCTTCTGTGCAGCCAAAACGGCTAAGAAGCTTCTGTGCAGCCAAAACGGCTAAGAAGCTTCTGTGCAGCCAAAACGGCTAGGAAGCTTCTGTGCAGCCAAAACGTTGTTCGTCCGTTCTGACCGTCGGTCCATCACCTTTTTCAGCTGTAATCAAGTGGACTTAAAAAAAAACCGGCAAATTAAAACATCGTTCTTCCTTATAGATAGACTTTCTCGCCGTAACTCAATGAAATAATAACATTTGATCGTCGCATTTAACCACTACAGGAAGACTCGCAACCATAAAAACGAAAGGATTCCGTTAACGACACACATTAGCTTCATTTAAAACAGTTTCTGCGAGCCTAGAACAACGAGTGAGGTATTAGTAGCCGCAGCTACCACCAGGACCCTGCATAGGCTTGGAAGAGATAAGCTTCGAAATCTAAAACATTTTACTCTAGATGCTAGACGTTTTAAAAGAAATGTAATAGGAAGAGGAAAGCCCAGGAATTCGAACCGGTCAAAAGGGTTAGAATTGAGCCAATTAAGCTACTTAAGCTAAACAATGCACCAAAAACAGTATTTAAAAAAATAGTCAACCTTGCTTATAGTCAAGAATGAATGGAAGGGCGACCAAGCGCCATAAACACCTGGTCACCATGGCGACACGAATTACGCAATGTATGGTCAACTTTACGTAAATGGAACATAAAAGACCAGGCAGAGCTGACGAGTCATTACATTTTTTAGCCTTAATCTGACTTTGGTTTAGCCAAGCAAGAGACAGTTCGTTCATTTAGAAGGTTCCACAATCAAAAACCACTTTTCATCTGTAATTTTTTTTAAAGCCGGCAGATGAAAGGTTTTTTAATTTAATTATTTCAAGGTGACAGCGAATGTCCCACATTCTGGCACCTACACTGTTAATAGACGCAACCACCAACGATGGCTCGAGGCAACTCTAAAACTTCTTTTCATCGTTTAAAAGGTTGGAGGACGAGTAGATTTTTCTGGAGCACCTTTTTTTTTTTATCGTTGTCAAGTCAAGACGAGTTCCGGAACAGGTTTTCGAATGGAGGTCAGCTGCTCTTTCATTAAGTCCCATTGCTTTGAAATGAGTGACGCAAGAGAGTTTGACCCTTAACTCTCAGAGTTTGCTTCACCCGTTGAAAACGATCTTTTTTTTTAACCCCCGCAGAAATGCAAAGAAACGAAAGCTAATAACGATTTAAATTTTTTTGTTAAATGTTTGTTTCGTTTCCGAATTATAGACCCTTAAACGAGGTGCAGCAACCAACGCAAAGCCTAGGACTAAGAGTAGGGGGAGAGGGTGAGGGGGTGAGGGGGGTCAGTGCCGCTCCCAAGACCGGTAGTTAATAGTAAACTATGGCAAATTAAATACAGATGCAAACCTAATCTCATTCCCTGGATGCTTTGGGCTGGTTCGATTCTGCCTGAGCGGGGAATCGAAGCCAGGACCTTTGAAACCAAAGGCCGAGGTACAACCACTGAGCCATACTGACACGGCTACTAAGCGGTAGGACCTCGGCCTTTGGTTACAAAGGTCATGGGTTCGATTTCCTGCTCAGGCAGTCTGGCATATAAGTCCAAAAGGCAACGTAAATAGGTTTACATGTGCATTTATTTAACTCTTGTTAAGCCTATGGCTTTCCGTCTTTAAAGCTATGACAAAGTGGTTGGCAGAAAAAGGTTCTTGTGGGGGGGGGGGGGGGGGGGG